>VDFB02369500.1:0-26861 GCA_007258455.2 Sequoia sempervirens | reverse complement strand
CGGGCGGCACTTCAGACTGCGTTTGTGTTACCATGGTAACTTTGGTTGAATCATGAGGACCTCAAGATTCGAGGCTATGTGATTCCTCATTGGGTAGGGGACATTGATAGTAGGAGATCCACCAGTGAATATATTTTCATGATTAATGGTGGTGGAGTGAGTTGGATGAGCAAGCGGTAGGCTATAGTCACTTTGTCCACTACAGAGGCAGAATACATGGGAGCTACACATGCATGTAAAGAAGCAATCTGGTTAAAACGTTTGTGTTCTAACATTGGTGTTGATGCAGGAAAAATTACAATTTACTGTGAAGTCAGAGTGTTATATGTTTGGCAAAAAATCCTACTTTCCATGCCAGGACGAAACATATAGATGTACAGTATCATTTTGTACTGGATATGGTGGAGGATGGGAAGGTCTCTTTGGAGAAAGTGGATACTCTGGAGAATGTTTCAGATGCATTGACAAAGCCTATGAGCACAGACAAATACAGGTGGTGTGCCAGTTCGATGGGCCTCTTGGCCCATGAATTTCAATAGTTTGATTATGCTCTGGAGGTGTTAGTAAGATATTCGTCAAGTGGGAGATTGTTGGAATAGGTGCCTCAATCCTTACTGGCATGTAAATCCTGAAGGGAAAAGTCGATGTGACATTATTGATGTTTGGTCGACTAGCTGTTCTAAATCTTGTTGAAATGCCCTAGTCGCTGTGACTTGGTTTCAGTCTTGCCGAATAGACCTATCGCTACGACATGGAGACTCGGCAAGATCTCTCGCCGACTGTTGTTTCTCTCACTAATTGTTATTCACTCACAGCTATCGGGGAGACTTGGGTTATTGGTATGTAGTCTTGCCGATACGAAATGTCTCACCGAAACTGATAGCATATGGTCATTGGGGTAACACAAAGGTCTCGGGAAAACCTCTCAGCGACTACATAGAGTCTTGTTGATGAGTTGGTGCCTTCGCGGTGATAAAAGACTTCGGTGTGAAGTCTTGGCGACTTGGAGAGTCTCGCTGATAGTCTTCGGTAAGACATGTTTGCTCGGAGGGAAGTCTTGGCGAAAGACGAATGTCTTACCGATTGTTAGGTGCTTCAGTGAAACTTGAGGAGACTCGACGAAACGTCTTGGGGAATGGAAAAGTCTTGCCGATGGAAAAGTTGAAATCGATGTGACTTGTGAGCATCGGTATGAGTCTTGCCGATGAGAAATCTCTTGCCGATAGGAATGCATTGGATGTCGGTAGTTTCAGTATGACTTGTGGCTTTCGTTATAACGTCTTGCCGACTGTTGGGACTTACGCCGATATCGATATGAAGCCATTGAGCATCGGTGAGACACTTCTTGTGCCTCACCAACATGCGAACTCAGTTGAATGTTTCATTGACCGTTTGACTTTCCTATGTGGCGTCTTGTGGACCATTCAGAGGAAGCGAATTTCAAATGGTTGACGGTTAGATTTTTGCAATAGCTGCGACGCTGGAGCTGAACTGTATGCAAGGAAAAAATTGCAATGGGATGGAAACTTTCTACGATGGATAATGGCAGATAAGGATGAACAAAGGACAAAAATCAGAATGTGGTAATATTTAAAGGATAGCATTCTGAGTTGAAAATAGATTGAGAATCAGAGAGATCATTTCTGTAACAGGAAGAATAGTGAATGAAGAAACTGTAAAACTTATACCAGAGAATTGTGTCTCTACATTGTATGTAATTTGTTGATTACTGAAATACAAAGAGATTCAACTTGGTGTGGTGGGTTTTTTCCCAAAAGGGTTTCCCACGTAAATTTGGTGTTAATTTGTCATTGAGTATTTTTTTTGTTTCTATAAATCTTTCTTGTGTGTCTTAATTGGATTGTAATTTGAAAATTAGAAGTACTGTCTGCATTCTTCCCTGTGGTTTTGACGTTAGGAAAGTTGCTTCCGCACCTCTGCTTTCCTTACACAAACAAGATCACAAAGGAAAAAACTCAAAGAAAAAGAACTTGAAACTCAGAACACCATGGTTGAAGCTGAAGAAAATCCTTTCCATAAACCCCACCAATCTGAAGGTGATGAAATAACTGAGGAAGACATCCAACATGCTCAACAAGATCCAAATTTCCACAAGTTCCTAGAAAATATTTTTGAAAGAGATGGGGAAAAATACTTTTCAATGCTAGCTAATCAAGGTATCAAACTTCCACATGACTTTGATGTTAATCAATTGAAAGAACCTCCTAAAAAGATTGAAACTGATTCATCAAACACAGATCTAGTGTTTGCATTAACTCATCAAATGAAAATCTCCAACAATAGATTCAAGACATGCAAATAGGAACCACTGAAAGATACTTGATACAATACATCCGCCCATATCCTTTTGATCAAACCATCAACATGATTCCTTTTCCCAAACATTGTGAATTCCCAAAGTATGATAAATATAATGTTAAAACAGATCCTATAGATCATGTGAGAGAATTTTGAACCTTGAGCCTTGAATTTGCACATGAAGAGACTTATTTGATGAGATTGTTTCCACACAGCTTAGGTGGACAATGCATGAAATGGTTCTCCAAACTTGCACCAGGTATTAAGACCTTTGAAGAGTTGGTTAATAAATTTATCACCCAATACTCCTACAACATCGAACACAAGATAACCATGAAAGACCTTTGTAATACAAAAGAGAAAAGGGGTGAATCATTCCTCATATTTTTACAAAGATGGAGAAGATTGTTTGCAAGATATTCTCATCCCATACCTAAAAAGGAAAAGATGGAAATCTTCATTGAAAATCTCAATGATGATATGAGCTATAGACTTGAATTAAAATGCCCACCTACCTTTGAGAAATTGATTGAAAATGGAATCAAAATTGAAGAAGCTTTGGTCAAAAGAGGAGTCATAAAAATTTACAATGAAGGAAAAAATTCAGAAAATTCTTCCAATCATTATAACAACAATGATAAACCAAAGTTTTGGCAAAGAAATAAGAATGTTGGTAACAATGATGGTGCAACTGAAACACAAAATGAAAAACCAATATTTAACTTGACAACAGTTGCCACCAAGAACAATCAAAACAATAATCCAACCAGTAATCAAAACACCAATAAAAATGCCAATCAAAACAATAATCCAAACAATGCTGAATCTAAACCACCACCATATTGAACATCGTCAAATTGAATAAGATTCACACCTTTGGGAAAGTCACTCGAATCAGCATTAAAGGAACTTCTTACAACCAAGGTTATAACATTACCAGAAGCACGAGATTGGGGACCAAGAGTTAAACCTTCATGGTGGAATGATGCACATTATTGTGACTTTCACAGAAACAAAGGACATAATACAAATGATTGCATGTAACTAAAACATTTGGTACAAAATTTGTTTGATAGAAAGGAAATATTTGTGGAAGGACCCCAAAAAAATGTTGATCATGGAGCATTCAAGAATCCCTTACCAAACTATGAAAAAGGGGAGTCCTTTTTATCAAATACCAAAGGGAAAAATGTGAATTATGTTTATGATTCTACCATTCTCCATATTGATGTAGTTGAAGATCAAACCAAGGACATCAAAATCAAGGGCCAAAGAAACATTGTTACAGCTGAAAATAATCACCATGACATCAACACTAAATCATATCAAATCCATGACATCAACACTAAATCACATCAAATCCATGACATCATACCAATCAGAGAATGTCAAACCAAGGATATTAAAATCAAGGGCCAAAAAGACATTATTACATCTAATAATTCAAGTAATGACATCACAATTGAGCATGAACAAAGCATTGTTATAGCTAAAACTCATCTTCATGACAACAACACCAAATCCCATCAAATCAATGCCATCATCCCAATAAATTTGATCACACATGTTGCTACAAATGATAATCAGATTAATGTGATTAAAATTAGAGATAAACAATATTATCAACCAGTCAATGCAACCACAAGAGGACAAGCCAAAGTAATATCCATCTAAGACATCTACTACCCTTGCAACACAATACAACATAGTTGATCAATTGTAGAAAATCCCAACTCAAATATCCATATTGGAACTCAAAATTTCACTAGCTCACAAAGAAATTCTAGAACAAGCTCTTGTAGCCACCACCGTACCAAATAATCTAGAAGTTTTCCAATTCCAAGCTATGGTGGGACACTTGACTGCACCTCATTGCCTATCATTTTTTGAAAATGATGATGTATCACTCAACCACCCACACAATGCCGCTCTCCACATTGAGGTTTTAATTCATAAACGCCAGGTCAAATGTGTTCTAATAGATGGTGGATCTAGCCTAAATATCTGCACTATAAAACTTATTTGTGCACTTGGATATTCAAAAAATGCAATTGACACTAGAAGAAAAATAACTATCAAAGCCTATGATGATGAAGAGAGATCTTCCCAAGGACTAATTGTGCTTCCAATTCAAGTGGGACCGGTTGTAAAAGATATAATTTTCCAAGTGTTAGATAAGGAGTTGAAATACAATATACTCTTGGGACATCCTTGGACTCATGAGATGCAAGCAATGTCGTCAACATATCACCAATGTTTGAAATTTCCTTTAAACGGGAAAGAAATCACTGTTTTAGTTGATTCCAACAATCCACAATATTGCAACATGCTCAAAACAACCAAGATACTTTTGTGCCACATAATAGGGGAGTTCCAACTCCTAGTTCATCCAACAATGAAAGATAACTAAATTCCTTATCAAAATGAGTTGAGAAAAGGGACCAATCAAAGGATAAGGGTATAAGTGATTCTACTCCATCAAGTAGCGAAATCCAATCAAATTATTTGTCAAGCCAGCTTGAGGAAAAGGTTCAGTCAAAAGACAAAGGTGTTGGTGATTCTACTCCATCAAATCATGAAATTCAACTAAATTATTGACAAAGGCATGGGGGAATATTCATTTGAGCAATCATTGTGTCTTTCATAACTGTTATCTTCTCCTAAGTCATATGGGAAACCATTAACATCAAAACGATAATCCTCACAACCAACCACGCTCTTTGACGTTAAGCTTGTAAAAGCGGGCACTTTGGTGGATGAATCAAAAGACAAGGATGTCTTAAAATGGTTGTACAAAGATGAAGAAGCATCACAAGCATCAACTTCCAATGTTTTAACAGAGCCATATGGTAAAGGTTTTACGATCTTAGAGAAGATGGGATATGATGGAAAGGGTCCTGTCGGTAATAGAAAAGAGGGTATCATAGAACCAAGTTAGCCCATCACAATGAATGCAAAGGACAAAACAAGGCTAGGATACAGAGAAGAATCAAAAGAAGAAACTGGGCAGTAGATTATTGAACGAATCCTCCAATTGTGAGATAGTTTTGAAACAGATTCCAATGAGTATGAATTGGAATCACTCTTTGAAGAATCTTGTCATGACAAAGAAATTGATATGATGCAAAGGTATGCACCAACACGTATGGAGGGACAAAACTTGATTTCTAGACCTCTTGAATTTGGATCACAACATATCGATGACTCTAGCGAAGATGATCAGACTTCGAGCAAGATAGATACTTTGGAAGCTTCACCAAATTCTTTGAGGAGAGACAAGTCAACTTTGCTTGGTCCTACATTGACATGCCAGGCATAGATCCAGATATTTTCATGCACCACTTATCTCTACCACTTAGAGTGAAGCCAGTGAAGAAAAAATTGAGAAAAATGCATCCACACATCACCCTATTGGTGAAAGTTGAATTGAAGAAACTACTGGATGCAGGATTTATTTGTCCTATTGATTATGCTGAATGGATCTCCAACATTGTACCAGTTTCAAAACCCAACCACAACATCAGGATATGTATGAATTTTAGAGACCTTAACAAGGATTGTCTAAAAGATGATTTTCCTTTTCCTAACATTGACATCATTGTGGATTTGATAGCGGGTCATGCAATGCTATCACTTATGGATGGTTTTTCTGGCTACAATTAGATAAAAATAGTGTTGGAATATGTGCCTCAATTCTTACTGACATGGAACTTCTGAAGGGAAAAGTCACTGTGACATTGTTCATGTCTGGCCGACTAACTGTTCTAAATCCATTTGAAATGTTCATGTCGCTGAGACAGAGCTGATGTCTTGCCGAATGAAGTATATCGTTGTGACCTTTTGTCGAATGGAGACCTCTGGCCGACAGTATGTTCTTATCGAGTGTCAGGGAGAGTCTTTGATGTTCAGTATGACTCATATCGACGAGGAATATGTCATCGATAGATCATCGGGCTAACTCAAGGGCTTCGGTAAGAAGTCCCAACGACTGGTGAAAGTCTCACCGATAGCATATGGCTATCGGGGTAACACAAGGGACTCGAGGAGAAGTCTCAGCGATGAAGAAAGGTCACACCGACGGGGATACACTTGGGGGTCTTCATGGTGACTCAAAGACTTTGGTATGAAGTCTTGGCAACCAACAGAGAGTCTCGCCGATAGTCCTTGGTAAGACATGAGCACTCGGTGGAAGGTCTTGGCGAAGGTCAAATGTCTTGCCGACTTGGTAAGACATGGGTGCTTGATGTGAAGTCTCGGTGAAAGACAAATGTCTTGTTGATTGGTTATTGGGGTTCTCGATATGACTTAGGACCTCGGTATGAAGTCCTAGCGAAAGATGTTTTTCTCGCTGAATGGAAAACTCACGATGACATGACTTGAAGAATTCGGTATGAGGTCTTGGCAATCTACGATAGTATTGCCGATGGCATTTTTTAGATCGATATGACTTGTGAGCATCAGTAAAATGTCTTGCCGATGGAGGAATCTCTTGCCGATAGAAACGCATTGGATGTCAATGGATTCGGTATGACTCATGGAGTTCATTATAACGTCTTGCCGACTGTTTGGACTTACGCCAATATCGATATGAATACTTTGTGGCATCGGGGAGACACTGTTAGTGTCTCACTGATATGCCAACAAAGTTGAACGCCCTTGACCAGATTGACCATCCTATGTGGAGACTCATGGACCAATCAGAGGAAGTGATTTTCAAATGGATGGCAGTTAGATCTCTGCAACAGTTGCGATGCTGGAGCTAAATTGCATGCAGGGAAAAATCAACGCTCAAGAGGAAACTTTCTATGATGGGGCAATGGCGGATAAGGATGAACAAAAGGTAAAAATCAAAATATGTTAAGATAAAAGCAGATCAATTCTAAAGAGAGAGAGAATCGGATTCCAGAGATAAATTTTTGTAAGAGATTGAACAGTGAATGAAACTACTGTGAACTAATACCAGAGAATTGTATCTCTGATTTGTATGTAATTTGTTGTTACTAAAATACAAAGAGAGTCAGCTTGGTGTGGTGGGTTTTTTTTTCCCAATAGGGTTTTCCCACGTAAATCTGGTGTTCATTTGTCTTTGTGTATTTGTTCTATTTTTGTAAATCTTTCATGTGTGTCTTAATTGGACTATAATTAGAAAATTAAAAGTACTGTTTGCATCCTTCCCTATGGTTTTGACGTTAGGAAAGTTGCTTCCACACCTCTTCTTTCCTTACAAGTGGTATCAGAGCCTGGCCAGTTGTGTTATCCTTGTGAGTGGGTTAGGTTTTTTGTGTCAATTCTTTTTTAGTGGGAGTTTGGTAGAGGTTTGATAATTTAATTACAGATTGAGATGGAAAGCACATCCGGAAAGATGGATATAGAGAAATTCAATGGTAGCAATTTTGAGTTGTGGAAACTCAAAATGGAAGATTTGTTAGTGGACCGAGATATTTGGACTGTTGTGACTGAAATGAAACCTCAGGCCATGAAGCAAGAAGATTGGGACCTGGCAGATAGAAAATAAAAAGGGTTGATAAGGCTCTGTTTGGCAGAATTTATTCTTCTGAACGTTCATGAAGAAAAGACTGCATCTTCCCTGTGGAAAAGACTGGCATCTATTTATCAGGGCAAGTCCTTGGTAAACAAATTGTTCTTGAGGAAGAAGTTGTACTCTTTGAGAATGCAGGAGGGAGGATCCGTTACTGATCATTTGAACATGTTCAACATGTTGATTGCTTAGTTAGCATCTATTGGTGTGAAAATTTAAGATGAAGATTGTTGCATGTTGTTGTTATGTTCTTTGCCTGATTCATGGGATCATCTAGTGATGGCTATTAGGAGTACAACATCCACATTCAAGATGAAAGACATTGTTGCTTCTCTGTTATCAGAAGAAATGAGAAGAAAATATTTTGAGATGGAAAAGGAGGCTTTGGCTGTCAGAGGTAGATCGAAGGAGAAAGGAAAGAAGAAGGACAAGAAATCTAGATCGAAATTGGAAGGGAGATCCAAGTCTCCTGGCAAGAAGTCCAAAGTGAAGTGCTGGAATTGTGGGCAACCTGATCATGTCTGAAAGGATTACAAGGAGAAGAAGAAGAAGAAGAAGAAGAACTCTTCTGGCAATGATTCTTCTCAGAGTGATGCAGACGCCTTCATTGCAGCCTTGGCTACACGGGCATCAGATGATGTTTGGCTGATTGATTCTGGAGCATCTTTCCACATGACATCTCATAGATATTGGTTCATGAAGTATGAAGAATACAATGGTGGAAAGGTGTATTTGGAAAGTGATTCATCTTTGGAAATTGTTGGTCGTGGAAGAGTCAGAATTCAATTCCCTGATGGAAGAGTGAAGGGAATCAATGATGTGATGCATATACCAGGTCTGGCTTGAAATATACTTTATATAAGCTGAATGATATCGGAGTGCAGGTCACATTCTCTGGAAATGGCTGCAAGATGACTAGAGGCGCAATGGTTCTGGCTAGGGGTGCTCGAATTGGTACCTTGTACAAGCTGGATGCACTGGCTATCCAATGCAATAGTGTCTCTGCAAAGTCACTAAAAGCTACTCATGGAGAAAAGAAGGAAAATGTTCCTGATGGTGTAAACTCCATGGAGGTTAAACTTCCAGCAGAGAAGACTATGCTCTGGCATCATAGGCTAGGCCACATTGGTGAGAAAGGTTTAAAAACCTTGAAAAATAAAAACCTGGTAGAAGGGCTTGAAGATTGTAACCTTGAGTTCGAATTTTGTGAACATTGAATATATGGTAAATAGCACCGTGTTTCATTTTATTCCAATACTCACAAATCTTCTGGTTTGCTTGATTATATACATTCTGATGTGTTTGGTCCAGTGAATGTCTCTTCTTTATCTAAATCAAGATACTATGTGTCATTTATTGATGATTATTCAAGAAGAGCATTTGTATATTTTCTGAGAATTAAATCAGAAGTGTTCAGTCAGTTTAAGGAATTTAATAACCTTGTTGAAAATCAGACTGGTAGGAAAATAAAATGTTTAAGGACTGACAATGGCGGTGAGTTTTGTTCAGATGAATTTGAAAGGTACTGTACAGATCATGGGATTAAAAGACATAAGACTATACCTTACACTCCACAGCAAAATGGAGTTGTTGAAAGGTTCAACAGGACAGTAATGGAAAGAGCATGAAATATGCTGAGCAGTACTGGCTTGGAGGAGAAGTTCTGGGCTGAAGCAATCTCTACAGCATGTTACTTGGTAAATTGTTCTCCTAACTCTACTCTTGTTGAGAAGACGCCTTTGGAAGCATGGTCTAGAAAGAAGCCCTCTCTAAGACATATTCGTGTCTTTGGCTGTGAGGCATATGCATATGTGTCATTTGAAAAGATCTAAGTTGGAAAACAAAATTTGTAAAGTGTATTTTTATTGGCTATAGTGTTGGCATAAAGGATACAAGATTTGGAATCCGAGACGAGAAGGTTTTGTACAGCAAAGCATTATCTTCTGTGAGTTGAAACCTTCTACATTGGATCTGCAATCAGAGAAGAAATCAGAAAATGAAAAGGATGTAGTAGAAATTCCTCGACACCAATAAAGAAGGAATTGAAAAATCAAATTGTACCGATCTTGAGGAAAGCTCAAGTAGCTCGAAAGTTCTAAAGAAGATGAAGAACCACCTCACCTCAACTGTGAGGAGGTCAACTAGAGTGAAAGAAAGCAACCTAATAGGTAAGGTTTTCTTTGATTGAGTACTTGTGCCTATGCTTTAATTTTCTAGCACGATGAACCTAGGACGTGAAAGAGGCATTTAAAATGTCTGATTCAAACTCTTGGTTGGAAGCCATGAATGAAGAAATGGCATCATTAGAAAAGAATGATACATGTAGTTTGGTGCCATTCCCTAATAACAGAAAAGTTGTGAGCTGCAAATGGGTGTTTAAAAAGAAAATAGGTATGGATGGCAATGTAGAAAAATATAAAGCAAGGCTAGTTGCGAAAGGGTATTCCTAGGTAGAGGGAATTGATTATGAAGAAATATTTTCTCTTGTAGCTAAGCTGACATCTATTAGATTTCTTTTGTCACTTGCAGTAGCGTATGACTTAGAGATTGAACAGATGGATGTGAAGACAACATTTCTTCATGGTGATCTTGAAGAAGAAATTTATATGTCCTAGCCAGAGCACTTTGTGGAAAAAAGGTAAAGAAAGACTGGTTTGCAAGTTGAAGAAATCTCTGTATAGTTTAAAATAGTCTCCTAGAATTTGGTACCAGAAATTTGACACTTTTGTTTTGTCATTGGGATTTGTAAAATCAAAATGTGATCATTGTGTGTATTATAAAGCTGAAAATGATCAAGTTCTTATTATTGCTCTATATGTTGATGATATGTTGTTCATAGGAAATAGTAAGATAATGATTTATGATCTTAAGTCTCAGTTGTCTGCAAAGTTTGAAATGAAAGATCTTGGTGCAGCGGGGTATATTCTGGGAATGGGAAATAACCAGGGACAGGAAGAATAGAAAACTTTGGCTCAGTCAAAGTAAGTATATCATGACTATTCTAGAGAGATTTTGTATGACTGATTGCAAGCAGCTAGTTTTTCTAGTTATGCAGGGAACAAAGCTATCTGTTAAGGATTGTCCAAAATCTCCTACTGAGATGGAGGACATGACCAGTGTGCCATATGCTAGTGCAGTTGGCAGTCTAATGTATGCAATGGTCTGTACAAGGCCATACATTTCCCAAGAAGTGGGAGTTCTTAGTCGGTTTATGGCTAAACCTGGAAGGACACATTGGGATGTTGTGAAAAGAGAGTTTAGATATCTGAAGGGCACTTCAGACTATGTTTTGTGTTACCATGGGAACTTGGTTGAATCACAGAGGACTCTCAGTATTCAAGGTTATGTGGACTCTAATTGGGCAGGGGACATTGACAGCAGGAGATCCACCAGTGGATATGTTTTCATGATGAATGGTGTTGCCGTGAGTTGGATGAGCAAGCAGCAGGCTGTAGTCGCTTTTTCCACTACAGAGGCAGAATACATGGCAGCTACACATGCCTGTAAAGAAGCAATCTGGTTAAAACGTTTGTGTTCTAACATTGGTTTTGATGCAGGAAAAATTACTATTTATTGTGACAGTCAGAGTGCTATATGTTTGACAAAGAATCCTACTTTCCATGCCAGGATGAAACATATAGATGTACAGTATCACTTTGTACAAGATATGGTGGAGGATGGGAAGGTCTCTTTGGAGAAAGTGGATACTCTAGAGAATGTTGCAGATGCATTGACGAAGCCTGTGAGCACAGAAAAGTTCAGGTGGTCTGCTAGTTCAATGGGCCTCTTGGCCCATGAATTTCAGTAGTTTGATTATGCTCTGGAGGTTTCAGTAAGATCTTCATCAAGTGGGAGCTTGTTGGAATATGTGCCTCAATTCTTACTGACATGGAACTCCTGAAGGGAAAAGTCACTGTGAAATTGTTCATGTCTAGCCGACTAATTGTTCTAAATCCATTTGAAATGTTCATGTCGCCGAGACAGAGCTGATGTCTTGCTGAATGAAGTATATCGTTGTGACCTAGATGTATTCACTGTGACCTTTTGTCGAATGGAGACCTTTGGCCGACAGTATGTTCTTATCGAGTGTCGGGGAGAGTCTTTGATGTTCGGTATGACTCATATCGACGAGGAATATCTCACGGATAGATCATCGGGCTAACTCAAGGGATTTGGTAAGAAGTCCCAGTGACTGGTGAAAGTCTCACCGATAGCATATGGCTATCGGGGTAACACAAGGGTCTCAGGGAGAAGTCTCAGTGATGAAGAAAGGTCACGCCGACAGGGATACACTTGGGGGTCTTCGCGGTGACTCAAAGACTTCGGTATGAAGTCTTGGCAACCAAAAAAGAGTCTCACCGATAGTCCTTGGTAAGACATGAGCGCTTGGTGGAAGGTCTTGGCAAAGGTCAAATGTCTTGCCGACTCAGTAAGACATGGATGCTCGATGTGAAGTCTCAGCAAAAGACAAATGTCTTTCCGACAGGTGATTGGGGCGTTCGGTATGACTTAGGACCTCAGTATGAAGTCCTGGAAAAAGACATTTGTCTCGCCAAATGGAAAACTCACGACGACATGACTTGAAGAATTCGGTATGAGGTCTTGGGGATCTACGATAGTCTTGTTGATGGCATTTTTGAGATCGATATGACTTGTGAGCATCGGTAAAACATCTTGCTGATGGAGGAATCTCTTGCCGATAGAAACGCATTAGATGTCGATGGATTCAGTATGACTCATGGCATTCCTTATAACGTCTTTCTGACTATTTGGACTTACACCGATATCGATATGAAGACTTTGTGGCATCGGGGAGACACTATTAGTGTCTCACCGATATGCCAATAAAGTTGAACGCCCTTGACCAAATTGACCATCCTATGTGGAGCCTCCTGGACCAATCAGAGGAAGCGATTTTCAAATGGATGGCAGCTAGATTTCTATAACAGTTGCGACGCTGGAGCTGAACTGCATGCAGGGAAAAATCAACGCTCAAGAGGAAACTTTCTATGATGGGGCAATGGCGGATAAGGATGAACAGAAGGTAAAAATCAGAATATGTTAAGATAAACACAGATCAATTCTGAAGAGAGAGAGAATTGGATTCCTGAGAGAAATTTTTGTAAGAGATTGAACAGTGAATGAAACTACTGTGAACTAATACCAGAGAGTTGTATCTTTGATTTGTATGTAATTTGTTGTTACTGAAATACAAAGAGATTCAGCTTGGTGTGGTGGGTTTTTTTTTCCCGATAGGGTTTTCCCATGTAAATCTGGTGTTCATTTGTCTTTGTGTATTTGTTATGTTTCTGTAAATCTTTCATGTGTGTCTTAATTGGACTGTAATTAGAAAATTAAAAGTACTGTTTGCATCCTTCCCTGTGGTTTTGACGTTAGG
This sequence comes from Sequoia sempervirens, assembly GCA_007258455.2. NCBI lineage: Eukaryota > Viridiplantae > Streptophyta > Pinopsida > Cupressales > Cupressaceae > Sequoia > Sequoia sempervirens. Next base: position 13,605 of record VDFB02369500.1, on the reverse strand, counting down.
AAAGTTGCTTCCGCACCTCTTCTTTCCTTACAAATAGCACCAGAAGATCAAGAGAAAATTACTTTCACATTCCCATGGGGTACTTTCTATTGGAACGTCATGCCTTTCGGGTTGAAGAATGTTGGGGCTACTTATTAATGGGAGATGACCACTATCTTTCATGATATGATGCACACCTTTATGGAGGATTATGTAGATGACTTGTTGGAAAAATCAGTCACTAGAGAGGGACATCTAAAAATTCTAGATAAAATCTTCACTTGGTTGGAGAAATTCAATGTGATATTAAATCCCAAGAAATGTGTATTTGGTGTGACATCATCTAAACTTTTAGGGTATATAGTATTAGCTAAAGGCATTGAGGTGGATCCTATGAAAGTCAAAGCAATCATGGAGATGCTTCCTCCCAAGAATATCAGCCAACTCAATTCTTTACAAGGACAATTCCAATCTATCAGCAGGTTCATTGCACAACTGGCAAATAAAACTCATCCTTTTAATCACTTTCTCCACAAGAATGTTTCTTTCAAATGGGATGAAAAATGTGAAGCAACTTTTAATCAACTAAAATAGTATCTAATGTCACCTCCCATACTAGTACTGTCAACTGAAGGAAAACCATTATTACTCTACATAGCAACAATAGAGGTATCTTTGGGCGCTCTACTCGCACATGAAGATTTTGCGGGAAAAGAAAGGGCTATTTATTACATCAGCAAAACCTTGAATGGATATGAAATCAACTACACATTTATTGAAAAAGCTTTTCTGGCGATAGGATTTTCTACTCAGCAACTAAGACACTACATGTTAACCCACACCATCAAACCCATAGCAAAAATTGATCCATTGAAGTACCTACTCAGCAAAGCTTCCTTGATAGGAAGACTAGCCAAATGAGTAATGATATTGATCGAGTTTGATATCTAGTATGTGGACAGGAAAGAAATCAAGGGTCAAGCAATAGCGGATCAATTAGCCAAAGCACCATTACAAGATGATCATCCCATGAGCATTGAGTTTCCAGGCATAGATGTCCTTACAATTTCAACACAACAGTGTATGTTATATTTTGATGGATCCTACACGCAACATGGATCAGGTGCAGGAATCTTGTTTGTCACACCCCAAGAACACACCATTCCAAAGTCCTACAGGTTAATGTTTCCTTGTACTAACAACATAGCTAAGTATGAAGCATTGATCATTGGTATCAAGACAACCGTAGAGTGGAAAATCACAGAGTTGCAAGTCTACAGAGATTCTCAATTGATCATAAATCAGGTGAATGACGACTACCAGAAAAAAGAAGATAAATTGATTGCATATAAAAGAATGGTCGATGATTTCAAGAAATTTTTGGAGATCAAATTTGAGCAAATTCCAAGAGGGGATAACAAAGTTGTTGATGCTATGGAGACCATTACCTCTCTTCTACAGATACCTAAAAAACGAGCTCGTTATGAGTTCATGGTGGAAAAAATGTTTAACCTCATCTATGATAACCCTGAATCCCAAGTCATATACCATCTAGTCAAGGCCGAAACTTCTATCTATGGGAAGATCTACACCTATCTAAAAGACAACACCCTACCACCAGATCTATCCCAAAACCATAAACGTAACTTTATTCAACAAGTAGCTCGACATACCTTGATAGTCGATGTACTTTACCAACGAGGTTTTGATGGTACTCTCCTTCGATGTCTTGAACGTAATGAAGCTAAAACCGCTTTACGCGAGGTTCATGAAGGTACTTGTGGAACTCATTCAAGTGGACTAACTCTCACTAAAAAACTCCTATGCTTGGGATATTGCTAGCCAAATATGGAAAAGGAGTCTTTTCAATTTATCAAGAAGTGCCAAAAATGTCAAATTCATTGAAACCTGATACATGCACTAGCACAAGAACTGCAACCATTCGCATCAACATGGCCTTTCTGTCAGTGGGGATTGGATCTTGTAGGTAAAATTCATCCACCTTTGTCGAATGGACACAAATTCATCATCACAGCCACAGAGTACTTTACAAAGTGGATTGAAGTTGTTCCTTTGACCACCATCACTGGAAAAGAAATTGCATCCTTCATCCTGAATTAAATTATCTGTCGGTATGGTATTCCTCAGTCCATTGTCACTAACAATGGTAGACCTTTCAAGAATCAGGATGTCCAAGAAATTTGTGAAAGGTTTCATATCCAGCATCAATTTTCTACACCATACTATCCTCAAGGAAATGGCCAGGTAGAGACCTCAAACAAAAACCATTTTAAAAATCTTGAAGAAAACCGTCAATGATGTTGGAAGTGATTGGCATGTTCAACTAAATCCTACTCTATGGGCATACTGAACTAGTATCCGCACCCCGATAGGAGCCATGCCATATGCTTTTGTCTATGGATCAGAGGCCATCTTACCTATTGAGGTAGACCTACCATCACTTTGTGTGTCACTAAAGGGGATCATTTCATATGAAGATTATTGGGTGTCTACGCTATAGGAGTTAGAACTATTGGATGAACATCGTCAACAAGATGTGGATCACCTAAAAGCCTATCAACAAAGGATATCTAGGAGTTACAATCACAAAATAAAACCAAGAGAATTTCAAGTGGGCAACTTGGTCCTAAAAGAAAATCCTCGTAATCAATAGGATAGAGAGAAGGGGAATTTTGAACCAAACTGGCTAGGTCCCTTTGTCGTTGTATCAGTCTTTGGATATGGAGCATATCAGCTTTCTACTCCTGAAGGAGATCTATTTGAGGAACCCATCAACAACCTGCATCTCAAGAAGTTTTACACCTAGTTCATCCAGTGCATGTTAAAAGTCTTGAAAAAATACAAAACAATCAGAAAATGTCCTTAAAAAAATCGTTACCCTGATGAAAACCTGGCAAACAAGCATCTTGGTAACAACAACAAAAAAATGAAAAACAACAAAAAAAGAAAAAAAATCAAAAATACAAAAAAAAATCAATAATCAGAAAAATACAAAAAAATAGAAAAAAAGAGAAAATACAAAAAAGTCAAAAAAATCATATAATCTGAAAAAGTGTAATAAAAATAAGTAGTGAAAACTTGGCAACATGCGCTATTTGTGATAGATTAGCTTTTCCATCTATTTGAGTATCTCTCGACCATTCGCTTTCGCCATCATTCTACTTGTCATCGAAAAACCCCATGTACATATCCTGGCATTGCGATTGTGTCTCACCCTAGATTGGGGGAAAAATCCTAAACTCACTGGGGGAAAATAAAATTTGAGCTTAAACCAACAGACAAAAAATAGCTAGACAACACAACAAACACAACGATCATAGTGAAAATCAACATTGAACATCGATCATAAAATTTTACACATCAACCATCCAAATAAAATAGTCAAATCAATCAATCAAAACAAATTTAAATGGATGATGTTCTTTTGAATCATGGTTTTATCACGTTAGCATGAATGTTCAACTATTGTACTTTTATTTTTGTTATCATTTCTCTGAAGTACCTCAATGATATTTTCTTTGTCTGTTGTATGTGAGTTAATCATTACTATTGTGCAAATTGTTGTGAGACGTGCTCTACAAAGTATCACTGATGACATTCTGAATTTGCATAGGAAAACAATTAACTCTTGTTTGTTTACGCGAGGAATGCTCAGGTCATCTCAGTTTAATTATACCTAGATGCTTGTGTTAACTTGCAATATCAAAAATCATGGAAGTAGTACTCAGGTCATCATGGTCTAATTATACCATCGATGCTTGTACTCACTTTCAACATTTTAAAGGCTCAATGATGATAAAAGCATGACAAATCAACTGTTACAATGACAACATTTGTATATTTAGATCTACATGGTAAGTTAGATTGCATCCATATTAGTTTTGCATCTATAATTTTATGGATTTTCCAAGGCTGGTACAATTCTCAAAATTATGTTATCTCTATCATTAATGGATTGAGTGTACTTGACATCAACAAAAACATATCATTCTCATATAGTTACATAATCATTTGCATATCGTACATATATTTGCATCAAGAAAACACAAAAAGAAAGTGCATTACATATCATTTACATTTTAAAATTCATCTCATATAGCAATTAGATCATATATTTACATTCGAAAAACACAAAAATAACATACATTGCATCTCATTTGCATAATCAAATCCATCCCATATAGTGTAAAAGCATCATGCATAAGAACATATAGAAACATAAATCATGCATCATCATTTAATCATATCATCATTACATCCATACATAATCATGACATAATCATATAGGCATCATATAAACATCATATATAAGCATCATAACAAAGAAATTAAATGAATTCATCATAGGCATCCATCATAAACGCACATAAACACATATAGATCGCTAATCATTACTACATCTCATATCATATCAAAATCATAATGTCAAGTATACAATGATGTCAGGAAAAGTGGAAAGAGGTACATCATCAAAATGGCAGTGAATAATTAATGTCTCAACTAAATCAAAGTATACAAATGTCTCAAATACAATAAACATCATCACAATGCTATGTGGTGCTCCTCCCAGACGGTGTTGGCCCTGTACCTCCTACTGCACCTGATGGCCCTATACTTGGATCCCTGTGATACGTCCCTATAACACCCTTGTTGGTAGTCCTAGAATGGGTATAGAAACTGGTGGATTGTGCATAAATCTCCCGACACTTTGGAGGAGCCACCTCATGATACTTCAGCCTATAGTACTTGGCCTCCTTGGCAGAGCGTCGTACCTCTCTGAGGTAGTCCATTGTAGATGTACCCTTAGCTACTCTCTGCAATCACTTGGCTATGCTCTCTACCTACTCAACATGTTGTCTTGAGGTGTCTCTCTCTGTTGTGAGGGTGGAAATCTATGCCTGTGCCTGAGCCTGAGCCTGTGCCTATATCTACATCTGACCCTGTATCTGAGCCAGTTGTCCCTATAATTCCTATGACTGTAATGCAACTATCTGAGCCTAATGTTGCTAAGAAGGTTACCAAATCTGCACATGTTGTGCTACAACTACCATCGATTGCCTCTTTCGAGGCACTCTAAAGTCTCATACATCCAGCACTGGCCCTCCACCACCACCATCACTCCCATCATCATCTCTGCCACCACCATCACCTCCATCTCCATCACCCCCATCACCATCTCTGCCACCTCCATCATCTCCATCCTCGTCTCCATCATCACTACTCTCTCCCTCCTCCTCCTCCTCTGCCTACATGCATATGTTGGTGCCCTCTCATCATCATCCAATAAAGGTACCAGCTCATTTGGAGTCGAAAACTATTAAAAAGGATGTACAAAGAAGTATTGTGCATACTGTTGACAATTGTTTTACTCACAGTAAACAAGTCGAATAGAATCTCCATAGACAAGACCGCAAAGAGCCTATCCTTCTTGAAAGATATGGAACAAAGACAACCTAAAGGTAAATTCTGCATTCATAGGACAAAGATTGGATTTTGTTCAATCCCAAGTCTCTGATAACCAGGTTATGGTTGTACTAGGGTCGCTCTCGGGAAATGATGTGACATTTGTTGTTAATCTCAAGTGGGACTACGGTCATTCTTTGAACATTTTAGATAACACTTTGAATTGAATTGATAAATTTGAACATCATGAAACCAAAAGATTTGACAAAATATTTCATGAACATCACAAATTATTTGCTATCACTTAAGTAGATTTAGCATTAAGCATTCAACAATTTTATGGAAAATAAAAGATTTTCAACAAACTTCTTTCCATTCATTTATATATTTTTTTTGTTTTGAAACATTTTCAAAATATTAAACATCTATTCTAAAACAAAGTATAAAAAAATACTGAAAAATAAAAGTTTCTCCCGATTATTTTCCATGGATGCCCCAAATAATTAATCTAAATAGAGCAAACCACTTTATATTTCACCAAATTGTTTCACAACTACGTATAAAATGGTGCAAGCTTTTAAAGAGAGGGTTTTGTTTATGGACACTGAGTAGGTTTTGTATGCACCCTTAAACGACGTAGCATACAGTCTTGTTTGGACGAACTTACAAAACTAGCTACAAAAGATACTAAGATAGGTAGCTATCCATAAAGCTTTGATATCAATTAATTTCTACGTGCATACAAATTTTTATGTTGGAATGGTTCAGAAAACCGAAAAAAAAAAGAACAAAACTTAAAAAGTTTATGCTCCTCCGACATCCACAGATTTTGAACTTAAAATAAAAATGAAGCATCCTCTAACCTTTTATAGAACACAAGGCTTAGATAGGATAAGACAAATACATGAGAAGAAATCTAAGGGATCAATCTTATCAAGGCACGTGGAATATTGTGACCAATAGGAGAATTGCAATTGAAGTCAATGGAAGTTAACTCCAATTACTCGTTGAAGCTCTTCGGGTTCTACTTTTTCATCTTGAATCTTCGCCAAGATGATACTTCGAATCATGATAGTATGTAGGGGCTTCCCATATATTCAAAATGATAAGGTGGAATTTTCGCCCCCTACACTTCGCTTGGCTCTGGTTTTGTCACTCTTGGGAATGGGCTCTCCTGAAGATTAGCATTTGTTCCCACCATATGTGAAATACCAAGATCCCCAACATTCCAGTGGACTCAAAGTTCTCTGCATTATCGCCTCCCAAAGTGATCAAACCGAATTAAGAATTATTCCATCCATGATTCAAGTTTTCCTGACCATCCATACCCAAGCTTTGCATCACAATCGATATCTCCTACAATCACAAATTCCATTTATTAAATCCCTTTTTCTTAAATTCCATATATTATAACATCTCATGTAAATAAAACCATTATTCAAATGTTAGTACAAAAATTAGTAATTAACACATTTTTTTTTTTTAAAGAAGCATATCATGAATCCTTGTACATATACCAGATCACCAGGGTCATTAGATAAATCTAAAATTTTAACATTTCATTTCACATTGCAACTCGATACCCGGTATTTAGCTTTACCCACTTACTTTCCTGGACCTCGGTTATACCGAACTCCATCTTACCGGATCAGAGCCTTTCGCTTGAAACTTCTCATTACCTTTCATCTTTTTTGTGTTTCCAGTACCTGGTACTCAGTATACGAAACACCTACAATACAAATTACTCTTTTATCAAAAAAATCTCTTCCTTTCTTCACTTCTGGTGATCTTCCAATTAGTTAGCTCCTACCATAAGAGTTATATTTTTTCACTTGGGTCCCCAAGTCTTTTCAATCTTGGGGCATGTTGTGAGACCACACAACTTGCAACCAATAAAACCAAATTTAAATCAAACTTGAAATTAAATCACTAGTTGTAAATTAAAACTTATACATATTTTAAAACAATGACTTTCTATTTTTACCTAGATTTTGGCATAAAAAGTAAAACTCCACCGGAAACATCCGTGTGTGCTCTGATTAATTCCAGTTTTTGGAACTTAGTAAAAAGAATCAACTCATTAACATTGAACTGCATAATATAGTAATCCTCCAAAGCCAACCAGGGATAGAGCCTTGCTGCCAATCAAGCGTCCATAGCCCCGACAAGGTTATCTCTGTAATTCCCCCAAACAATAGCTCTACTGCCGGTCAGACGTCCATAGCCCCGGTAGAGTTATTTGGATAGCCTAAAGAGTTGATATCCTTTTTTTTATATATAGCAATGATAACTCATTTTCACTTTTGATATTGCAATAATAGCTCTTTTATCAACTTGCAAGCATTGAAGCACCGCTATTAGGTTGGAAATTATAGTGGTAGCAAAGGTTACTTTTTTATTTTTCATTCAATGTAAATCCCTTCATCAATTTACTACTTCCCAAAAACTTATTTAATGATTCCCTATAAGTGTGTGTTTCTAGCTAAATTTCATTAATTATGCCAAATCCTAGTTAACTATAGCTCGCTATATGTTGGAAAATATGCATAAATTAAAATTTAGCAATAGACAACTTAATCACCAAATTTAAATCTAAATTGAGAAACATTAGTTACCACCCTTCCGATTAAATTTTATGGCAACTTCTAAAACTTTTTCTAACTATCACAACTTGATGGTGTTGCACTTCATTAATGGATCCAAATATCATGACTACCTTGAAACACAATCACATTCTTTTTGCATTAAATTTGCATGCCTTGCTCAACACGTATTATCCTTCCAACTCATGCAGGTGATGATGTGTATTACCTTGTCGGCTTCATTCTCCTGTACAATCCACACACATAACACCTCCATAATTAATACGACTCTATTTTTTATTTGAAATGACCACTATTAATTTTGAAATCTCCAACTTGCTTGATTCACAATCTCTGTACTACTCAAATTTGAAGCAATTTCACCAGATATGTGTGTAAAGAATTAATTTTATTTAACCTTTTATTCTGAAGATTATTGTTTACCTGCCACATTGCATATGATTTACCAAAAAAACAAATTACTCAAGGAAACAATGTACCACAACTCGGCTTACAACTCTCTATAAATTTGTGCATTTCTTCTCGAATTCTCCACACTTTTCTTTCTTTTTTATTTTCTGCAATTCCGCTTTGTTCTGGGTTTTGCATTCGCTTCTTAGCTATGGATACTGCAATTTTCTTAGGTTGTTCTCGTAGACAGAATGTTTTCTTGGGGAACATCACACCACAAAGGCTTGAAAATTTCTTTATCATTAGGACTTCCAGTTTCACTATGCCAAACTTATGCTTAGTCCTTGGGGAAAGATACGTTGCGTCCAACCACTACTTTCATTTTTACTCTGACATAGCTTCTCACTTTGTATGGTCACTTTTGGACATTGGGCTACCTGTTGAAGACATTCGCACTACTGCCAACTTGATAGTGAGTCCAAAATTCTTGGAGAATCTGGATACCATATTAGCTGTTACACATCCAACCATCAGGATTCCCTCCATGGATGATATTCCTCGGTTCATGGAACACAGGGAAGTAGTTCCACTTTGGCCCTTTCTCATTTATCTCCATATCCAAGATTTTGAAACTCACCAGGAACTCGCCTATATAGGGTATTTAGCCCTGATAGAAGAGGCATCCTAGATCGACCGAATGGCTACTATCATCTACAACATTGCTCACTTTTCTTTTTGAATCCCTTTTTTTTTATTTTTTGAATGAGTATTTTGATATCTAATGTATATACATGATATACACACATATATATATACTTTTGGTATCTCTTTTTTTTAAGAAAAATGTGTTTTACTGTGCATGGCTTTATTATTTCATTTCTAGTTTAGTTTTATAAAATGTTTGAATTTCACTCACATGTGTAAGATAAATTTAAGCAGAATTTGCTAATGCAGAGGCCAAGCAAAAGAAGAACACAACAAAACAAACACAAAGAAAAAAAAACCCAAAAAAAATAAATTAAACTAAACTAACCCTGACTACCCTAACTTTAATATCACAAAAGATTAATTCTAATGAAGCAATTTATTTCAATTTCCACTGCTATTTCCTTTATAGTTTTAGTATGAATTACAACAGATTTGTCTTTAAATTCTTTTATCAAAATTTTCAATATTCTATTGTAATAATGAAATATCTTAAATTTTCTACGTTTAATCATCATAAATTCAAAGGTGTACTTACCCAAAATCTTGCTCAAATGTATGAAAGCGATCTCATTAGAGAGTGGTTCAACACATTTCATCTTATGCAACAATACTGTACCTTCTCCCAGCCCTGGTCCATTTCTGTGAATGACTGCATTCATTTCTTTGTTTCCCTCTCTTCTGAAAATTTTCATATCTTCAGCCCTGCCTTCACTTTGCATTTTGTTAGAATAAGATATATCACTATTTATATTACTATCAGAAAGAGAAAAAGTGAAAACTTGATATTCAGTATCTTGTAAAAAATTAGGAAAATGACTTTTTATAGCTAATGAATTCTCAGCTTGAAGCACAATACACGCGTTTCTCGCTCGATTTTCCCGCTCTATCTCATTATCTACATTTTCCACATATACAGGGAATGATGATCCATCCATGTCTCTTCCTCATTTGTGATGAAATATCTCCAAATCTCAACATTCTCGCATATTCCCCTACAAAGCGTTAGAATTTTCTTTAAAATAATCGCAGTTTCCTAACTGTTTTCGTTTATTGGTTATTTTTTTAATATTTTTGTCTCCACTAGGATAGAACATTTTTCTCGTTAACAATCCCTATCTTTTAACAGTTAAAACTTTTTCCATTAATGAAATTGCTCCATTTATGGCCAAACTTACCCTAGTTAAAAAAAAATTGCACTCAAGTTCACTGTGATAAGTTGTATCATGAATTCCACACTCGGTGACTCTTCCAAAAGTAAACAAACTCAAAGGATGTAGTTTTTGATTAAAGATTTTACAAAGTTTTCCAACTTCCATAATGAAAACCATATTGCATTCAATTTCTCATTTACAAGCTTCTTGCCAAATTTAGGAATAACATTTCAAAGCATAATTCTCCAATTACAAAGGATGAAACTTAAAATATCAAAGAAACAAAAGAGATGTATCAAAGATGGCCCTCCTTCTAGCGCCAGTTCCTATTGATGATGGTTTTACTCACAGTAAACAGGTTGAATAGAATCTCCATAGACAAGACCGCGAAGAGCCTATCCTTCTTGAAAGATATGGAACAAATACAACCTAAAGGTAAATTTTGCATTCATAGGACAAAGATTGGCTTTCGTTCAATCTCAAGTCTCTAATAACCAGGTCATGGTTGTACTAGGTTCGCTCTCGGGTAATGATGTGACATTTGTTGTTAATCTCAAGGGGGACTACAGTCATTCTTTGAACATTTTAGATAACACTTTGAATTGAATTGATAAATTTGAACATCATGAAACCAAAAGATTTGACACAATATTTCATAAACATCACATTTTTTTTGCTATCACTTAAGTAGATTTAGCATTAAGTATTCAAAATTTTTATGGAAAATAAAATATTTTCAACAAACTTCTTTCCATTCATTTATATTCTTTTTTTTTTTTGGAACATTTTCAAAATATTAAACATCTATTCTAAAACAAAGTATAAAAAAATACTAAAAAATAAAAGTTTCTCTTAGTTATTCTCCATGGATGTCCCAAAGAATTAATCAAAACAGAGCAAACTGCTTTATATTTCACTAGATTGCTTCATAGCTATGTATAAAACGGTGCAAGCTTTTAAAGAGAGGGTTTCATCTATGGACACCAAGTAGGTTTTGTATGCACTCTTAAACGGCACAGCATATAGTCTTGTTCGGTCGAACTTACAAAACCAGCTACAAAAGATATTGAGATAGGTAGCTATCCATAAAGCTCTAATATCAATTAATGTCTACGTGCATACAAATTTTTATGCCAGAATGGTTCAAAAAACAAGAGAAAAGAACAAAACTTAAAAAAGTTTATGCTCCTCTGACATCCACAAATTATGAACTTAAAATAAAAATGAAGCATCCTTTGGCCTTTTATAGAACACAAGGCTTAGATAGGATAAGACAAATACATGAGAAGAAATATAAGGGACCAATCTCATCAAGGCACATGGAATATTGTGACCAATAGGAGAATTTCAATTGAAGTCAATGGAAGTCAACTCCAATTACTCATTGAAGCTCTTCAGGTTCTACTTTTTCATCTGGAATCTTCATTAGGATGATACTTCAAATCATGATAGTATGTAGGGGCTTCCCATTTATTTAGAATGCTAAGGTGGAATTTTTGCCCCCTACACTTTGCTTGGCTCTAGTTCTATCACTCTTGGGAATGGGCTCTCCCAAAGATTAGCATTTGTTCGCACCATATGTGAAATACCGAGATCCCCAATATTCTGATGGACTCAAAGTTGTCTACATTATCGCCTCCCAGAGTGATCGAACTAGATTAAGAATTATTCCATCCATGATTGAAGTTTTCCTGACCGCCCGTATTTGAGCTTTGCATCACAATCAATATCTCCTACAATCACAAATTCCATGTATTAAATCCCTTTTTTTTTTAAAAAATCCATATATTATAACATCTTATGAAAATAAAACCATTATTTAAATGTTAGTAAAAAAATTCGTAATTAACACATTTTTTTTTTAAAGAAGCATATCATGAATCCTTGTACATATACCGGATCACCAAGGTCATTAGATAAATCTAAAATTTTAACATTTCATTTCACATTGCAACCCAGAACCCGATACTCGATCTTCAACTTTACCCACTTACTTTCTCAAACCTCGATTATATCGGACTCCATCTTACTGGACTCCATCTTACCAGACTCCATCTTACTGGACCAGAGTCTTTTGCTTTAAACTTCTCATTACCTTTCACCTTTTCTATGCTTCCACTACCCGATACTCGATATACGCAACACCTACAATACAAAGTACTATTTTATCAAAGATTTCTCTTCCTTTCTTCACTTCTAGTGATCTTCCAATTAGTTAGCTACTGCCATAAGAGTTATATTTTTGTACTTGGGTCCTCAAGTCTTTTCAATCAAGGCATATTGTGAGACCATACAACACATACTCCTCGAATATAGGAGCCTCTATAACCTCTGGATGATAATCCCAAATAATGGCATGTAAACCCTGGTACTCCTCAACTACTGCATCATATGATAAGCAAGGTCCCCACTCTAGTATATCCTATCATCGTCACGCATATAGAGCCACTCCCTAGGGCATGCCCTGTACCCTGCCATAGTGTCACAACACTCTCCTAAGAAGGAATCTCTCAATAATGAACACTGTGTCCTCCCAATCAGGTATCTAGATGAGCACACATAGGGCATCTCAGTATCGTCCTCTATCCACTACTCATAGTCAAGGTACGACCTCCATGTAACTATCTCTAGATCATCCAATACCCTCCTCTAGTACTCCAATTTTCCTAGATTATGTTGGACAACTAGACCTATGTATCCGTGAATGTAAGGTCTCCCTGTTGGTCATTTCCTATTTTCCACTGGATGAGTGAGAGGTATATGCTCCCACGCCCATATTTGCAACGATGTAACTCCAGCTAACAAACTAGCCCCTCTGAGATAGACAACCTAGTGAATATCATGGTACAAATGTGCCAGCATGCAAGAGCCCCAAGCATATCTGGTCCCCTATGTGATCATGCTCTCCAGAATCTGACCCCATCCAACTGAGAGTCCCTTCGACCTGTCGTCGGGACATAGAAAACCTTTGATAAATCCAGCAAGAACACATGATATTGTCATGTATGTATCAACCATCTCTTGCCATGGGATCTCATAGCCACAAATCTGGTTATCCTTAAATACTCTCTGAGGTGCATTAGTCCCTCCCTACTTAGTCGAATCATAAACAACCAACTCCCTAATGACTAGAATCCTCAAAATATGATAAACATCCTCCAATGTCACTGTCATCTCACCAGTGGGTAAGTGGAAGGTGTTGTGGTCGTTGTGCCACCTCTCTGCCAAAGCGGTTAGAAGTCCCCTATTAATCCTATGATGGGGCATGTCAAGCAGAGAAGTCAATCTGCATCGTCCAATCACATTTAGATCAGGTTGATCTAGATGTGGAATCAAATCCCAAGTCCTTG
>VDFB02369499.1:0-17568 GCA_007258455.2 Sequoia sempervirens | reverse complement strand
TTTCTAAGTAAATGTTGAAATGGATGTGTCTTATCTGCTAACTACACTATAAATCTTCTAATGGATTGTAGTCTCCTTTGTAATGTCCTTAGCTAACTGAGATTAGCTGGTGGAGAAATGTCTATGATTTCTTTTACCTTGGTTGGATCCACTTCAATGCCTCATCTAGAAATGATATAACCCAAAAGCTTTCCTGATTTCACTCCAAACACACTTTTTTCCAGATTTAGTCTCACTTTATAATCTTCTAGCCTTTGAAAAATATTGTCTAAAACCTTTAAATTATCAGCCCTTTTCAACTATTTAATATCATCAACATAGTCCTCCATAAGAGTGTGTATAAGGTCATGAAAAATAGTGGTCATGGCACACTGATAAGTTGCTCCAGCATTTTTGAGCCCGAAGGGCATAACATTCTAGCAATATGTTCCCCATGGACATGTGAAAGCTATATTAGGTTGGTCTTCCATTGCAATTTTGATATGATTATACCCTGAAAATCCATCCATAAGGGATAACATCTCATATCTTGCGGTCATGTCTACTGTCATGTCAATGTTCGGCAGAGGGAAATCATCTTTAGGGCAAGCCTTATTGATATCTCTGAAATCTGTGTAGATACAGATGCCCCCTGTTGGTTTGGTGACTAGTACAAGATTGAAAATCCAATATGCATAGTTGATTTATCTAATGAAGCCAACGTCTAATAATTTCTTCAGCTCAGCCTTGACTAGTAAAGCAATCTATGGGTGCATTTACCTCAATTTTTGTTTTACTGGTTTTACACATGGTTGTAAGGGAAGATGATGTAGTACAAGTTCAGGATCCATCCTAGGCATGTATGCATATGACCAAGAAAAATTAATTTGTCTTTGTGTAAAGAAGTTACATAATTTTGGCTGCTTTTCTTTTGTCAATGATGCTACAAAATATACTAGTCGGGGATTCTCTTCAGTACCTATGTTAACTTCCACAGATTCTTCAACCAACGTGGGTGACTTTGCCTAAGAAACTGGGAGAATGTTCAAACCTCCACCCTTAGGTTCCTTAGAGAGGTTTTCACCTTCGGATGCATCCTTATTTTTTTCTTTTTCATTGTCTAAAGGTGCCTTTTGGTTTTCACCTAGAGACTCATCATTTTTATCTTTTTCATTCTTTTTTCTTATTTTTATGACTAGATGGTTGAACAGATTCCCCAAAGTATGCCATGTTGTCCAAATCAATTTTAAATCCAACCTTGTGATCACCACTAGGTATGCCTTCTCATAGTCCTAGGAACTCAACAATTGCTTCGTCGTTCTCAAAAACATCTAAGACGGGCGTGTCTTGTTGGTCCCAATTGATGAGTTGGGGATAAAATAAAGGCATGTCATCATCGGAGTTGTCAAATTTCAACAGGGTCAAGGTAAAAGCTAAGTTGTTCATACAATCACAAAAGTTTCATACCAAGTCCTCTTTGCTCTTTTGCTTGGATCTAGGTGGATTCTAAGGTGGGCCTAATGCCAAGGTTTGGTTATCTAAAATGGATTTATCAGGTTCCCAAGAGGTAAGATCAAGAGTTTCCTAGCAGTAATGTTTAAACCATTCCTCTTTTTTCAAAGTCTTAGGTGGACAGGAATTCAAAGGATTGGTGAGGATTTCAACATTAATTCAAGTTCTCCAAAAAGTTTATCAAGGTCCATGGTAGAGGTGGAGGATAGGGAATCCCACTCATATTCATTAGAGTCAGGGGAATCACGGTAGGGTTGGTCAGATGGTTCATCGAATGTCTCAATATCTTCTGAAGCACTTACTTCCTCTAGTAAAGGTGATGTGGTACTAGGAATGCCAATCTAAATCAGTTGAAACCCAATTCATAAGCCTTTCGACCACTTTGAAACAATGATTGGTTCATTCATCCCATCTTGATGTAAGCCTAAGCCACTATGTCCATTATATCCCTTGCTCTGCATGATTGTGAAACCTTTTCCATATTGATTTGTAGGAATGTGAGCAAGTGAGGGAGGTTCTTCATGGTCTTCTCTATACAACTAGGTGGTCACATATTCTGCGTGTATGGATTCTTTGCTTAATTCTCCCCATTTTGTAAAGGTTGTTGAGGGAGGGATGTGTATAGTGAGCACTAACTATCTCCTATCTGTTGTAGGTAAACCATAATATTTAGATAGAACCAAGTGACTAACACAATAAGATGTCTTCATGTGATATTCTCCACAACCCTTGTCTTGGATCTCAACCCTAGGAGTGGAAGGTAATGATGGTGAAGTGATTTTTTTAGAGAGAGTGGATGGATCAAGATAGTGAGATGAATTGGACGATGAAGCTTCTTGGTTTACTGGCACTTGGTATTGGGGTATCTCTCATAGATTGGTGCAATATTGAAATGGATATGGGTCACTATATATTGTAATTTTAGTGCCATTGTAGGGAAATTTGAAACATTGATGGTAGGTAGAAGGAATTAGCTTCATGGTGTGAATCCAGGGTCTGCCTAGCAGAAGGTTGTATGGAATGGTGAGATCCAAGACTTGGAATTTTGTCTCCATAACTACTAGGCCAATTCTGATAGGAAGTGTTACCACCCCCTTTTATTTCATTCCTCGTCATCATAAGCCTTAATGGCAATGATTTTGGTTGTTTCCACACATGCTTCTGAGAAACCTAATGCCTTAATCAATTTTAGAGTGCAAATATTTAACCCTGCTCCTTTGTCTACCAGAACTTGTCTAGCTTTGGTTTTGTCAACAAGGACTTCAAGATGTAATGAGTCATTATGATTTTTCTTCTCAATTGCATAGTCTTGTTTGGAGAAGGTGGCATGATGATTATTGGTCAAGTAGCCTACCATTTCCTAGAAATTATTGACATTGAGATCATTAGGGACACACACACTTTGTAAAGCCTTGTCTAGAATGGATTGATGTTCAGGGGAGATACGTAACAATTCCAAGATGGAGATTTGGGCAGGGGTCTTCCCTAATTGATCAAGTAATTTATACTGCAACTTGGAAGTCTATGGTGTCTAATGTGATGGAGGGCCTTGGATGGTGATCTTCGTCCGATGAGTGTTAACAACACACTCAAGAGTTTGATTTATGGAAATGGTATTCACCTGCTCATTAGCGGCCAAAAGGTGATTTATGATTTTTCCACTATAATCATGCTTAACATTAGCATAATTGGCTGAAGTATTGGTCTTGCTACTCAAACTGGGGGCGTTTCCTTTCCCATGGTCATGTAATGGATCTGAAAATACCTTGTGATTAGTGTTCGAAGATGTAAGTTTTTGTCCACTGACTTCAATAGTTCTATTCTCGACAAAGTCCTGTATGATGTTTTTCAGTTGACAACAATTTTGTAGGCTATGTCCTTTAGTTTGATGGAAATCACAAAAGGCATTATCATCCCACCAAGATGGTTTGAATTTCCTTGGATCGTATTGTCTTGGCTCTTGAAGCTATATTATATTGTGTTGTAACAATTGTTTGAAGACTGATTCAATGGGTTCCCCTAAGGGAGTGAACTCGCATTTTGGAAACCTCCTCTGTTGTTGTGGTCACTGAGTGTTTTGGGTAGTGTTGGGGGTTTGATTAACAATGTTGAGTGAGTTGGTCGAGGGGTTATTTCCTCTAAGTGTGATGATTGATTCTGCATGTAAAGTCTTTGCATCAACTACCCCATCGTTGGTAACATTTTTATTCTGAGACCAAAACTTGTTTCTGTCATTGGATGTGTTCTACACATTTGGATTTCTATTGGGTGTCTGTGTCTTAAGTTCTCATTTTTCAATGAGATATTTTTCTAGTATGAGCCCCTTTTCCACTAGTTTTGTAAAGGATGTGTAACAATGTACCCTCAAGTCACTTCTCAATTTTGGGTTGAGGTTTTCTTGAAAGATAGTGACCATTTATTTCTCAGGTATCTCGATAGGGCATCAGTTGGCTATAGTTCTCCATCTCTGGAAGAAAGAGATAAAAGTTTCTCCTTTGTCTTGTGTAGTATGACACAAGGTTGCTATGTTAATCTCATGGTCTATGTTAAAGGAGAATTGCTCAATGAATTTATCATCTAGTTTGCCCCATGATTTTATACTATAGTCAAGACCTGAAAACCATTCTAGTGCAATTCCAACAAGACTTCTTGGAAAGAGTCTCATAAGATAGGTGGGGTCGTAGGCGACATCTATGCACATCGTGGAAAATTCCCTTATGTGTTTGATTGGATTTCGCTTTCCATTGTACTTGGGAAAAGTTGGTATGACATACCCATGAGGGAAAGGTGTCATGTACAATGATTTATCAAAGGGAAATGGGCATAAATATTTTGTTGAAAAATTTTGTACAATGATTTATCAAAGGGAAATGGGCATAAATATTTTGTTGAAATTTTTTTCTTGGTTGACACTGCCATGTTATCCATCTATGTTTGAAGTGCATGCATTTGTGTCTGCAGGACGTCAACTTGAGTTAATGATGTGTTGGTTGGATTATTTGGGTCTATGTACTTGTTTTGAAATCCAACATTTTGAGATGGGTTTTGGTTAAATGTTGGTATGTAAAGAGGATTTTGATTTGGAATGTTAGTGAATGGGTTTTGATTCAGAATATGTGAAAATGGATTTTGATTTTGGGTTTGTGTAAATGGATTTTGATTCAAAGTTTGTGAAAATGGATTTTGACTCAAAATCTGTGAAAATGTATTTTGATTTGGAATTTGTGAAGTGATGGGTTAGTTTCCATATTGAAAGGAGGGTATACCTCCTACCTATGAGACCCCAATCTGTGGTATGGTACTAGCGACATTAACATTGGGTATAGCTACTGTCTGTGGAATAGTGCTAGTGACATTGACACTTGGAATAGGAGTTGATGTTCTAGATTTTTTGTTCCCAACAAGAGGACCAAAGGGATTGGATGATGATTCCCCTATGGTGAAATTTAGCCCTTGTGTCAAGGTAGGTGCACCAAATGGAGATGTGTGTATCCTTAAGACACTCTGTGTAGGTCCTCTAGATGGTATAGCAGTAGTCACTTGAGGTATAGTTGCACTAATAGTGGTAGTGTTTGTTCCTTGAGTAGATACAGTTTGTAGGGTACAAATATCAAAACTAGGAGGTAACTTGGCACCTTCTACTAGCAATTTGGCTAAGTATCATTGAGGATCATTTTCTAGGTAGTCATCTATAGAGGAAAAATCAGGGTCTTGTGTAGCAACATCTATGTCTTCCACACGAATGCATCCTTGTGGGTCTCTAGTAACAAATTTGTCTAACAAATCCTTGTGAGGTCTAGATGAAGATGTACCTGAAAAGGGGTTTGAGAATGGATTGATGAATTCGTTTGGATCGGCCATCTTTTCTATTTCTTTCCTTTTCGATCTTGTTTCAACCATGTGATGTAAGCTCAAATTGCAAGTGATGCAAAAGCTAAGTCTATGGATGATTATGGGTCTAATCTATGTTTTTGGGATTTTCTGAATATAAAGGATGAATGTATGTAGCTATTTTTTTGGTATTTTCTCTGCAAATAAGGAATGTATAAAATGACGCTATTCTAGGATGATAGTGTCTAAATATGCAAAGGTCTAAGTGATCAATTTGGAAGATTATAAAAGAGGTTATCTATCAGCTAAAGCTTAACCCAAGTTTCAATTTAGTTTTGACAAGGAAACTTCGTAGGACTAGGACTAAAAGATAAGGTGAGCTCCCAAACTAGACTGATGAGTTGGAAGGACTCACATGTAGGACAAAAGATATGATGACTAGGTTCAATGACAATGTTTGTTGAATTAAGGGTTTATCTGAAGCGTGAAAGGTTCCTATCTGAAAATCTGCAAATGATGATCTCTCTACAGGAAATAAAGATCCCTAAGATGAAAGTAAGATGTACAACTAGGGTATCTATTGCTATGACTGAATGATTTCTAAAGGATGTAAACGTGTTGTCCAAGAATTAGTGAAAAAAGATAAGTCAGATACTAGTTTGACTATTTGTTCTTGGTCTGTGACCATAAATTCTAGATTTTTGATACTCAGGAAAATGCGTTGCAAAATTTAACAGTTGTGGTTTTCTTTCTCAATTGCGGTTTTCTAGTAAATTCAGTTTCAGGTATCAGACACATGCAATTTTTTTTGCAGAAGATGCGACTCGGGGTATCAATTGTGACTCTGTACTGATCAAATGTGGTTTTTAAGACTCTAATTGTGTACTGGTAAAAGTAGGTTGGTTCTGTGATAGGGGCATATGCATCGTTCTAGACTGTAGATGTGGCTCACCTATTCAGATGCGTCACAGAGTATAACAATTGTGGGTTTATCAATAACAAAGATAATGACAGACATGACTGAGATATTAGATGTGGTTTTCTACTAAACAGATGCGAGCAATTCTGGTAGATGTGACTCAAGTTTAAACAAATGTGACTTAGATTTTGGGACATGCAAATTGGACTCATTTTTTGACAGATGTAACAGATTGGTTGACAGATGCGACTCTAATAAACTATTTCATTTATGTGGTGAACAATTGTGACTCTGTTTGACAATTGTGATTTTCTAATGAACTGTTGTGGTTTTCCAGTGAATTGTAGTGTAAATTGACTTTGTTTCATGATCAAGTTTTGATGAATAAAAAAAATCAGAAGATAATTTATTTTCAGTTTGACGATCATGAACATGCGTAATTCTAGAAAACAAGTACAATCCTAAGGCTGCCAGTGATAATAATTACTGAGTTCTCACTTGGGTTTCCCCAGCTATGCTTATTCAAAGCAGATGACTAGTAGCTTGGCCCCATTGGCTCCCCTCCATGACATTCATTTCTTTGGGGTAGCCAAGCTACAGTACCCATGAAACTCCCATGGCATACTTCTCATCTCTACTATGAACCGTAAGAACGTGAGATGGCTTCACAGGTCTGACCTACTGCACCAGAAAATAGATAAAGGTTTTTGGCTTAACTAGAAACAATGAATTTTTAGTACAGGAATTTCATTCATGGGGGATCATCTATGCACCAAGAGACCATTGTTTCCCTTCTTGTCGGAACAATCCTCGTGATAGTTGAGCTTTCTTCAAGTACCCACATTTATATATCGACTGGAAGTCACTTGGGTTTAGCATGTTACCGGTTTGAGTCATCTTGGGGTGAGTACTTTTTCCCACCAAGACAAGCCTAGCTAGCATCAATAATAGTTTCTCTTACACCCAGGATTGCATGAATGTGCAAGGGGAGAGGATACTCCTAAATACTGAATCAGGTAATAAAAAATCATGCTTTCTCACCAAACACAACAGACAGTAGTAAATTTTAAAACCCAAATGACAATTTTCTAATCTA
Organism: Sequoia sempervirens; assembly: GCA_007258455.2. Taxonomy (NCBI): domain Eukaryota; kingdom Viridiplantae; phylum Streptophyta; class Pinopsida; order Cupressales; family Cupressaceae; genus Sequoia; species Sequoia sempervirens. Next base: position 10,231 of record VDFB02369499.1, on the reverse strand, counting down.
CCAAACAGTCTGTTTCAAAATAATCTTCAACACATGTCTTGCAAAATAATTCATTGATAGTTTTGAATTGGTCTTCATTGATCGTCCTGCAAAAAAGTTTCAAAAACTTGTCTTCTACGCTACGTCCTACAAACACTATGTTAACTCCTTGAAACACATGTTGCAAACCAAAAATTAGTTAAAAATAAAAACACAATGAAAAACTGTAAATCATAAATCAAACCCAAAAATTTCACCATTCAAATAAGTCTACATCGCGGATTTTCACCAATTGATTGTGTCGTGAAAAGCCACAGATGCATTGAAGTTTGTCATATGCATCATTGTATTCGTCAGATGCAGTTAGTAATATCAATTGCATCGTTTCATTTGTCAGATGCATGGGGTCGTACGATACCTGCAAAAATCAAATAAAACGTCTACAGTTTTGCGAAGAATGTGTCTTCACGTTGGGTTCACCAATGTAATGTCATGAAAAAAAAGGGATTAAAGCAATAACAATACAATCAAACTCGAGTCATAAACTAAAGTTAAACAACAAAGCACAAAGGAAATTATAAACATAAACAAAGAGCGATCTCACCTAGTATCTACATCCTTCCATGAATGACCTTGATTGTCCTTCTCCATTTCACTGTGACAGTATTCTTGCCCTCAGATTTTCAGTATGTGTGCAAGTATAGCCTTGATGTATGTGATTATAGCAAAATATCAAAGATTAAGAAGTGCTCCAAAAGTCATACAATTTTAGGAGAGACAATGATGAAAGCCAGATCAATTTATAGAAAATTGATCATTCGAATGAGAGGCTGAGATTGAAAGATAGATAGATGATTCAGATTAAAAGATTTGACATGCATTGAGATAAGTGTTAGTACTGACGTGAGTGATAAAACCTAAGAATAGAGATCAAGATTAAATGATGATTTAATCTCTAGTTGAAAGTATTCAAAAATTAGAAGAATAATGTTTGCATGAAAAGGATAAAGATAGAATAAAGAAAATGATATGTTCGAATGCATGCATAAATTAATTAATTAAATAAATTTATTTAATTAATAAATGTGTACATGCATAAGAATTATAGCAAGATAACTGACTAGTTACAACACAGAGTTTATTCGCGAAAGACGCTTAGACATTAAATCAAGAGATAACTGATTGATTTAAATAGATCTCGAGTCAAGTGGGAATGAATACTTAGATAACTTAAACATTTATCTAAATATAGAAGAATATGTCAAAAATAGACTGTTATGAATTGAATGATTATTTAATTCAAGATTCAACATTTAGGGATTAATTAAATAAATAAGATTTATTTAATTGAGTAAAGAAAATGTTAAATGAATAATTAAATAATTAAAGTATTTATTTAATAATAGTTGAAAATATGATAAAGATAAATTAAATAAGAATTTATTTAATTTATTTAATTTAAGGAGGATAAAATTAATTAGTGACATAATTAAATAAAGAAGGTTTATTTAATTAATCAAGCTAGAATAAAGATAATGTGAATTAATTAAATAATTAAAGTTATTTAATTAATAGATGAATAAATGTTAAAGTGAATTAATTCAATAATTAAAAGTTATTTAATTAATAGATGAGAAATGACTTTAGAAAGTAATTAAATAATTAACATTATTTAATCACGACCATGACAATACGAATTATGAAGAAATTGAAGTCCCAGGCTTAGACCAAATTTCAATGTCTACAACTAGTACTTGCATTAGGAGGGGTGCAATGGGTAAGCCGATAAAGAAGCATATGTAAGCAAACATGCTAAGAAGTATTCTCTCTAGTGTTTATATAAGTTTGTAATAGAAGTTTGAAATACATACATAATATTTTTTTTATAAATGTTTGCAACAAATATAATTTGTTTTTGAATTATAATTTTTAGTATAGCAAATTGAAGGAATGTTTCACAATAGTTTCAATTGTGATGCTTTTTTAGTTGATGGTTCCATGTGCTTGTATGAAAAGAGTCTACATTAAGAAGTTTTTGTGAGTAGTTTTACTGAAAAAATAGATAATTATAAAAATAATATAGAAAGAAAATAATTATTTGTAACAAGATTTATAATTATTTTGGGAGACATTTAAAAAAATCATAATGATATAAAAGAAAAATTAATTACATATAAATAGAGATAGAATTATATAAATGAAATCAAATTAAATAAATAATTAATTAATCTAAACTAGTAAAAAATAAAGGATACGTCCTAGAAATAAGAATTTTAAAAGATTAGATTTTTTTCTTTATAGTTGATGAATATTTAAATAATTTGGCATTTGTTTAGATTAAAATTTTAAAAATTTGACCAAAAAATTAAAATATATTAAATTATTATCTAAATGAATATTACTCAATAATATTGATTGTAATATTTATTTAATAAAACATACAATTATTTATAAATTATTATAATTTAAAAATTGGAAAAAAACATATGTATGCGATATTTTGGTAAGAAATGAGAAAAAAATGCAATTTCCAAGACACTGTTTCAAGATGTCTCTTTCATAAACATTGTCTCTGCAAAAACCCAAGAATATGATAGTTTTATAGCTTCAATATAACTCTTGAACATTGAACTAAGAGTGAATTCTTACATACAGTAATTGAGATAAGTACGGAGGCATTTGTGTTGGACTCATGAAAGTCTAGTTGAAAATGTTATTTTGACACATTGAACTAAGAAATGTATTTTTATAAAGTTACTCCTAGAACTAGTTTAGGGATATTATCTTAGTATATATTATGAAAATACTTTACCATAGCTGTCATAAAAATTAGCACTTATTTGTCTTTCGCTAAAATGTTTTCCATCTTGGTCAATTGCTCATCTCATTAATGATTCAATCTCTATCATTAATTCTTTTGATGAGATAAGAATCTCGCATGTGTTTAGGGAGGCTAACTTGCTGGCTGAAGGGTTAGCAAATTTGGGTGTGGTGGCTAGAAATGATTGGGATGTATTTGAGTCCTTACCACTCAATCTTAAAGTCATTTCCAATAATGAACATGTGGCACATCTTTAAGGTGGTTGATATATGGGAAAGTCTCTTCATTTTTAATTTGAATTGGTTTATGCACATTGAGTCTTGTCCCTTCCCTTTTCATAATTATCATTTAGATTTATGAGAAATCATGGCCTGGCTGCGTAGGTTGGGAAGTACTTGAAATGACAGGCTTACACATTTTGTGGGTGTTTTTTGCATTATTTTGTGGTTAGCCAACTTTATTTTCATTGTGCAAAAAATTGTGGTATTGTTGGGTTCCTTCTCTCTACATGTCGCCATGGGTGGAGCTCACTGTAGAGTGGAGCCAAGCTCATGCGAGGAGTTCTAGAGTAACAAAATAGTGTGGGTGCATTTGGAAAAGGGTGGGGTTACCCAATACATGCTAAGACTCCAAGGTCCTAATCCTGAAGCGACAGAGTTTTTTGTGAAAGGATGGAACAATAGGGTTTTACTTTATAAAGGTGTGGAGTTCAAGATTGATGAGAATTTTGTGGTGGAAGTCACTGGACTTTCATCTTCTGGGAGGAAATTCTACAGAGACAGAGTAGCTGCTAAGAAAGCCCTTGCTAATTTCTTCAAATTTGATGAGAAGAAGCTCAGTGAAGTTGGGAGTGGTGGGTATGCTCGTAAGTCTCTTAAACCACTGTGGAGGGATGTTGTGTTGGCTATCATGTATTTCTTCAATTTGTAAGGTAGGTTCTCTATTGTTTATAGCTACCACTTTATGCTTTTGAATCACTTCCATTACAAGGTGTTGGTTTCTTTTCCTTTTTATCTCTTGTTACCTATGGAAAATAGTATTGAGGATCACTGCAAAAACCATAAGAAGGTCATTCTTCATGAAGGCCTTATGAATCTTATGTTTGTTCATATTAAACTTAAGTTAATCCATGTTTCTCCTAAAACCCCGGCTTGTAAAAAGGGGGTTAAGAATTATGATTATGAGACGGGTGATTCTACAAAGGAATGGGAAGGGAATTCTGAGGATGAAGACTTGGATTTTGATGAATTGTCTAAGGAGAATGGTATGTCTAAGGAGGTATTTGAATATTTTGAAGAGTGGTCAAAGGGTTACAAAACAAACATTGAGTTGAGGGATGTTATGGTGCAATCTAAGAAAAAGAGTGCTAAGGAGAAAACCAAATGCCCCAGGAAATTTAAGGCTTATGGTAAGAGAAAGGTGGTTTCGTCAAAAGATGTTGAGAATCCTAATCTTGGTGTGAAGCCTCCTTTGAGTCCTCGGAAGGTAGGTGTGGCGGAAAGCTCCCCTGCGACTGGAGCTCAGGGTCCTAAAAAATGTGTGGGTTGTGGAAAGTTCCCCGGTTGTGGATAATAGTCCTGCTGTGGGTGATAACCTTCTTGGGTCTATGCCTATGGATGTTCAAGGATTTGAGGGTTTCCAGTGCTCTAAGGAAATTGATCCTAACTTGGGGTCCCATGACTCTTATCTTAGCTCCTTACAGGGTAAGGGGAATGCAGTGAAGGCAGAGTGGATGGAAATCTTGGTCAATTTGGAAAACTTGTCAGACAAGCACAAGGCTAAGGTGGAGGTGGTCAAAGTGGAGAATTCCCCTATTGAGGAGGATGAGGAGCATAAAGAGGAGTGTAGGGAAGACCCTGGTCAAAATTTTGAGCCAAACATCGAGCCTCCTATCAATTGGGATGAGGTAATTATGGGTATGTTTTGTAAGATGGATGAGGATGGGACATGTAACTTGCTTTCTTTGGTGAAATGGTTGTTCTCAGAAGTTAAGGAGCTTGATGTCTAGGTAAAGAATTGGCAGGATGTTTGTGTGGCGCTAGTTCGCAACAATCATAAGGAATGGGCAATTAAAGGTAAGGTGAAATCCATGAATGTAATGCTTGATAAATTGGTTGTGGATGCTGATCGCCTGGGTATAATACATGAGGAGAGGATTTCCTCTTTGGAAATGTTAGTTCATAAGACTTTGGAGGAAATATTTGTTAATATTGAGGAAAAAATTGGTAAGCTGTTAGATGATTTGAAAACTATTGTGAACATTAGCAATAATTCCTTGAAGTCGACCGCTAAGGGTCTTTTGGTTTTAAACGAGAAAGCCTTAAAATGGACTAGTAAACCCCTGGAGCTGGGTGAAATTGAGAAAGTTGTTGAGGATGTGAATTGCTCGAACCTAGTGGAAAAGAATGTGGATTTTGCTCCAAGTATGGAAAGGGATGTGGAGGTTGGCCCGTGTTTGAGAACGAGGAGAAAGACAAAGAAGAGGGTTTCCATAGTGTTTGATGAGCTAAAGGATGTTATGGAGATGCATGAGGGGGTCATTGAGTAAAATATGGCCTTGGTTAATGTTCTGGAAAAGATGTTGTAGCTATGCTAACTCTTTTGCTTGATCAGCCTAGGAGCTGATGTTTTTGATGGTGGTTTACTGATAGGTTTCTTTGGTTTATTCTATTGTCAGCATTTTGGTTTTTTGGGTTGCGGGTTTTCTAGGTTGTCTTTTTGCAGCTTGTCATCTTTGTAAAGGGTTTCGGGGCCCCTTCAAAACCTGATTTTCCTTATAAAAAACAATTAGCACTTATTTTATTTTATTAAAAATATTTTATAGTTTACATTATATATATAGTTTATAGATATGAAAAATAATACATCTAACTAAATTTATATTATAAGTAAAATAGATTTTTTAAATAATATCTATTAATAATTTTTAGATAATTAAAAAATATTGATTATTCACTTACTATACAATAATATAAACATAATACATCTAATTAAATTTATAATATAGGTAAAATAGATTTTTTTAAATAATATCTATTAATATTTTTTAGATAATTAAAAATAATTGATTATTTACTTAATATACAATAATATAAATAGTTAGAAATTAAAAAGTGTAATTATGTTTTATGCATTTAAGAGGACTGTTGTTGGGCTGCATATACTAATTTATGCGTGTGAAGGGTGAAAATGTGTGTTAGAAAATGAGCAACAAACAAAAGAGTGCAAACAACAACTATAAACGCCCTACACCTCAAGATTGGACTAGTTGGATTCAAAAATAAAGTAAAGATAACAAATGGAGCTAATTTACCTTGTCTTGAATCAATCATTTGGTTGGCCCTTCGATCTTTGATGTAGTGTATGCTCCTTTGATGGCAAGAGATGCAAGTGTGGGATGCAAAATGAATGGAAAATAGGTGATGATGGATGCAAATGCAAGTATCTGGCTAAGTATGATTTAAGAGAAAAATTTGCAAGAGTTTGGCTAGCACAATGATCTCCCTTTTAAAATAAGAGAAAATAGAGGGTATTTATAGAGAATTTTGAATTTTCTTGGGAAATGGACAGTTGAGATTAAACCAACATGGCCAAGATGTAGGGCTATGTGAGTTGAGAACTCACAAGCCCTCACATCTTGACATGTGGCATGTGAATTGGCTTGAAAAAGATGATGTGTAAATGAGTTGGAAGGAGAGTACATGACATGGAGGTACTACATACTACCTTGGGATTTGGACAAAATCTCATCATAAAGGAAGTCCTTGTCCCCATGTGGGTGAGAGGATATGTGAGGAATTAAATTTTTTTCAAATATCCACATGGGAATAAGAGAAAGAATTTAAAATTCTTTGGAATGCATTGGGGGATTAAATGTGAATTAAAAATTCATTTGGGGAATGGAGTGTCTTCTCTAAAAGGAGAAAGTCTTTAATAAAGTTGACTTAGGACACATTCCATAAATGACATGGGGATTAGGTTGACCTAATTAAGTGATTAAGGTTGTGCAAGTACCTGATTAGACAAATTAATGACATATTAGAGGCAAGTGGGAAATTATGGAAGATGTGACCCTAATGATGATTAGGGGTGTGCACATCTTAACCATAAATTAATTATAATTAGAAGAGGGTTAGATGGTTAAGAGGGATTAAAGACCAACTTGCAAAAGTTGGAGGATGTGACAATGAGAGAGAAAGTGAGGAATAAAAAATAAATTTAAATTTCAAAAGGTAATATGACTAAATTAAATAAAGTGATTTATTTATTTAATTTAGAGAGGAAAGAGGGGGAAAGTATTTATTAAATTAAATACTTTGAAAACCTTATATAGGACACAAAATATTAATTAAATGAATGATTTAATTAATACTGGAAAAGAGGATGAAGTAGATGAGAAAAAGGGTGATTAAGGAGACATCTTTGACCATATGGAAGTGGTCAAATTTAGATGTCTACATTTTTACCCTCTTTGAAACATTATTAGGATAATAGGGTTTCGAAGAAAATAAAATGTAGATGACTCTATAAAGGAAGCGACCATAAAACAAATGCCCCAACATGGGAGAGTTTGTATGAGCTGTCCAAATGGAGGGAAATTAAAGGGATGCCCCAGTCTCATAAGAGAAGGTTTATGGCGTTAGATTGGTAGAGTATGTAGGGTATGCCCCCTCAAGAAGGCGGATGGGGAAGGGAAAGGGGTCCCAAGAAACTTCTCGAAAGTAAGGAGTGGTACATGTCGTTGGAAAGAGCATTAAAAACCAAGAGGATTTACTTTTAAACGAAGTCAAATGGGTACACAGTTTGCAAATGGCGGCCCCAGGAAGATAGAGGGTGAAGGAATTAGTTGGGGGAAATTTTGGGTAAATAAAGAAAAAAAATTCCCTTTATTTAGAAAAGGAAAAAAAGAGGGAAAAAGGCTATAAGAGGTAACTGTAAGAATTGCATCTCCTCATTTGGATATCTGTCAAGTGAGGAGGAGAGGGAGAAAAGGAGAGGGTGTGAGTGAAAGTGCACAATGTCAGAGTATGATAATGACATCATCCACTGGGGGGACAAGAGACGACGATTTTTCAGTGAGTGTGTTCTACCATGCCAGGTTAGCTCCAAACCCAACTTTGTGAGTTTTGTCATTTCATTTAAGTTTTTCAAAAAAATTGAAAATATGGGTTTTGTTGGGGGGGAGGGAGGAAAAATGGGTAGAAGGAAAAAAAATAGGATTTTAGGTTCAGTCAGGGAGGAAAAATTAGTCGGGTACGCCCCAAAAGAGGGCTTAGTAGCGGGTGGGAAAAGAAAACTAGAGGAGGGGGGAATTTTGCTCGGATCCTGTGGAAGAGCGAAACTGTCTGCGCCCAGGAAGATCCACCCATGGACGTGGGCGGGTCTGCCCATGTGGCCCGGGGACCTGCCCAAGAGCCCAAACGAGTTCGCTTGCAGCCGGGTGGCTCCGCCCTCCGCCAGGTGGGAGCCCACCCGAACTAGGGTGGGTTCGCCCGGGGACCCAAGAGGGTCTACCCACCGGCTAGGGTGGGTCCACCCGAGCTGGGGTGGGTTCGCCCAGGCCAGGGCGGGTCTACCCGCGGGCTCAGGCGAGTCCACCCATACTCAGGGCAGGGTCGTCTGAGGTCTCGGGCGAAGCCAGGGGCTTGGTCAAGGATCCGAGAGGACTGATAAAAGGGGAAAGGTGAAAAGGAGAGGGAAAAGGGAGGAAAGTGAAAGGACATGAAAGGGAAATCCTGGAGCTGGGGAAAAAAAAGGGAGACAAAATGATGCAAGAAAAAGGAGAAAATGACACATTGGTCATGTCATGGATGCAGGATGTTGAGAGTTTGTGGACGTGGGAGAGACGGTTTGAGGTACTTAGGAGATGCATAGCAGTGATGATGGGTGCAGATCATCAGGTGTTAGCAGAGGTAGGATTGTTCCACATGTTATCCTATCTGATGATTAAGGCCCACAGGGCCATGCTGACAACATTGATAGAGCATTGAGACTTGACGACATCGACATTTCATCTACCAACTAGGGAGATGACAGTGACTCTAGAGGACGTATGGCAGATTTTGAGGCTCCCCATAGTAGGGCTTATGGTTAGCAAGTGTCAGGTAGAGGGTGGGGCACTGGATGAGTCCGTGCAGGTTGTATTTGGCGATGATGAGCTACCGATTCAACGACAGCAGTTGGACGTGGACAAATACTTATTTTCTAGGGTACAGACATTGTCGTTGTGCCTAGCGGGGCTGATTAGTAGGATATTTGTGTCAGACCGGAGTGGTCAATTCTTGTATCTCAGGTTTGTCGAGGTGATTTATCACATCATCAAGGGTCGAGAGGGTCAGTTTGCATGGGGGACATGTATACTAGCATAGTTGTATCGAGATATGCACGTAATATGTTATCGAGAGGTGTTGAGTGTGACACACGACACACTGCTATAGGTGTGGGCCTGGGAGCACATTAGGGTGACTAGGCTAGTTGTGCTAAGAGCAGGAGAGCAGGATGATAGAGCAGCCATAGCTTGGGGATGGGGGATAGAGGCAAGAGTGATACTACGATATCAGGATGTCAGAGATGTGGATGTGTGGAGGAGACGACTTGATCATGTGCAGGCGGAGATGATAGTAAGGCGTTCGTATATGCTGCAGAAATTTAGGGACTAGAGAGGCAATGAGGAGGAACACAGGGGTTACTTCTTTACCTAATGTTATATCATTGAGAGAGGTTTGCGTGTAGTGGAGCTACATAGGCCAGATCAGGTGGTGAGGCAGTCTAGAGTGAGGCAGGATATTCCCGCGGGGTGAGTGATGTTCCAACGATTGACACGAGAGCAGCCATGGGGGGATGAGTTGGATCTAGATGCAGTGTGGGAGGATTTGGAGGCACTGTAGTTTATGCCATACCTAGGCAGGAGGGAGGGGCTGAGAGATGCAGGGACGACAGATTGATATGGTCAGTGGTTTAGGCAACATCTGCCTCCACAAATTACACTAGTGGTGTCGATTGAGGGGGCACTAGGTTTTGAGTTAGAGGATGAGAGACGGCTAAGGGACAAGAGAGATAGGGTCCATGAGGACTGTGGAGAGGAGGATGATGGAGAGGACAGGTGAGGGTAGGCAGGAGGAGGAGATGATGACGTGGAGCCTGAGGAGGAGATGGATTAGAGGAGGGAGAGGATGAGACCAAGGTTGCGACACAGTAGGATAGGGGGTCAGAGGTCTAGAGAGAGAGGAGGCAGGAGGCACGTGCATCCTCAGAAGGTTGGTAGTAGCATAGACAAGGGGAGGTCAAGGCCAGTGGAGAGTAGGAGGGATAGGAGGAAAATGTGGCCACAAGAGGGTAGCAGTGGCGGAGACAGGGGGAGGCCGAGGCCAGTGGAGAGTAGGAGAGGGTGATAGGGGGAGGGGGAGCTCCCGTGGTGATTGATGTGGATGA
>VDFB02369496.1:0-43124 GCA_007258455.2 Sequoia sempervirens | reverse complement strand
GTGGGTCTTTGTGACCTATATGGTTGATTTATATTTATATTTTCTTCTCTTCACCATGTCTTTAAGGAGACATGGGGGAACCATAAATTCATGTGGATGCTTGGATTTAAGCATTTTTCTTTAACCAAAAGTGCTTTAGTATGATAGGATGGGTGTGAGAGATGGATGATGTGGAGTGATGGAGGTAGGAGTATGGGGATTATGTGTGTAATGCTCCCATGATGATTTGCTCATTAGACACTTTTGGCACTTTTGATACTGTGGACACTTTGTGATATTTGTGTGGTGGATTTATATTTCGTCGTGTATGGTTCCTTGGTTAATTTGTTTACTGCTCTTACGTTATGGGTGTAGCATTTGATGATATATTAGACATACATGATTTGATTTGATTTACTATGTAATGATAAGTTCTCAATTTATGTGCGTTAATGGTATTATGTTTATGATGACATGTTAGTATATTACGGTGAAAGGACGGAGTCATACCACTCGCTTGCGAGTGCCCTATTACCCCGCTATTTCCTTTCACCATGTGTTTTGTAATGGAGATTATATGTTACTTGACGTTTAATTGTTGCAGGGATTGCAGGATTAAAAGTCTCGACTCCACCTGCTTCGGCAGGACAGGGCGAGCACAAATTAAACCCAGCGGGTACGATGTGGTTAAAAGGAGTTGTAAGGAAGGGTTTCCCGACCCAAGTCCGTCATTTGTAGGGGTTTATTGTGTCATGTGTTGATCCGATTCTGTTTTAATATTTCAATTGTGTTGAGTTAGAGGATTTAATTAATTTATTATGTTGGTTTAATTAATTAAATCTAAAATTATTATATTTTAAGTTAAAAGTTAATTGTTTATAAAATTTCGTTTTAATTAAATTTGGGAATTAAAGTGGAAGTAAGTTAAAACAGAAGAAATCATCGGTAGAAGTTAAAAAAAGTAAATGAACAAATAATTAAAACTTGTTTTAATTAAAATTAAGCAGTAGTAATTTAAAATAAATCAGCAAACAAATAATTAAAGTTACTTTAAATTGGTAAGTTGCGGGAGTTTTCGAGAAGGAAAGTAGTTATTTGTAAAACCTTCCATGGAAACGGAAGGAAAAGGGGTGGACGGTTGTAAAAAGAAAAAAAGGTTAAAAGAGGAGAAATGTTTTGGGAATAGGGCTGGGAAATTGATTTCGGGAAAAGGAGCTGTAAGAAAGAAGGGTCGGCGTGTGAAGAAGGAGAAAAGCATCCGTGGAAGTGCATCTCCAGCCATAGGACGCCAGGTTCCCTTCAAGCTCTGATTTCTTTTAACTATTTATACTTTTTTTTTATTGTATAGTGTTTGGCTGTACTGTCAGTGAATGAAATCCCTGGCTAAATTGAATTTCTGAAATTTAAAGTTTACTATCTCTTGAAATACAGCAAATTTTCAATAAATAAATAAAAACAAAATATATATATATACATCTATATAGGTATATTGTCTCCATTTATGTAAGCAAGATATTAAAAAATTTTGAATGCCAAAAGATTTATCGTGTTTTTAAACCAGAATCTTGAAGTTTTAGTTGTCCAAAATAATTAATTGATTGTTACGAGGAACGGGGTAAAAAGGGGATTACCATTTAAATTGGTAAATTCAGCCTTATAGGTTAATTATCACAAAATTTTCTGGAAACCGGTTTTACCTTTGTGTGGAATGGGTAATTGGGTTATTTTACCCTGTTTAGGTTGCGGTATTACTGTGTAACGTATTGATTTCTTTATTATATGAAACTCATCTATATTGAGTAAATAATTATATTTATTTAAATTGGTATTTGACTGTTGTATTTGATTCGTTTTCTTCTATTTAGTGAATGGTAATGTGTTGTGGAGTAAATTGTGGAAGTTACCAGTCTCTTTGTTTATTCGTGATTTTGTGTGCTTCAGTTCGCTCATATGAATTGTCCATTGTTGAAGTTGTTAGGTTAATTTTTGAATGTTGTCCCTTATGCCGGCATAGTATGCGCTTTTCCTTTGATAAATTATTCCCTCCCTATCTAGGTGGTGTTATTTCCGTGTTATTCTGGCATGCAGAAAATCTGTGAATCATAAATCAAATATTGAACCGTAATGTAGGTTAATAAATTCCTATTTTTCCGTTAGTTCTTGCACTGGTGCTGTTACCTTGTCCCTGGCTCCTGTGTGCATTCTTTTTACATTCGGAAGTTGTTCGCAGTTCTACTGGTTGTAATTATGTTCTCTTTTGACATGAATTAATTCGAATTGTTGTTTTCCTGTGTGCTTTATATATGCGTCTATTTGTTCTTTTCTGTTTTCGTTCAGATTGACAAGAACGCTGTCCGCTCATTTATTTTCATGTTATTCACTGTTTTGGCGTTTTGTATTTTGAGGGGGCGTATTGAACTCCTTATCAAAGTTAGAAAACACGTTTGATACTATGAATTTTCTGCCTCCTTTGTTTTATTAGAAGCTGTGAATTTGCAGCAGCTTATTCATTTTTTTCTGTCTTCTTTTTCCTCCATTGGCGCGCATGGTGGTAACTTGGTTCTTTTTTTTTTCTCTTGTGTGAGGGGCGTGTATAGTCTTTGTGATTTTCTTTGTTCTCAAATGCGGTGTTTGCTGTTTGTGTCCCTAGCGGAAGTGCAGTGCTATATTTCATCGGTTCTTTACTTCCTATGTTGTTTTCCTTAGTTTATATATATTTATTTCTTCCAACTGGTATCATTTCGGTCAACTCCTGTGTGTTGTCATCTTCGTATGTGTGCGTTATCTTATTATTCGAACATAGTGCGGGCAGTTACTGCCAATATGTTATTTGTTTTATGCTTAATATTTAACTCCACAGGGTAATTTTAGGTTGAACGCCATATTTAGGAAATTTATATGTTATGTGTGTACGTAACAATACTATAAATATATTCATTATTCATTTATTTTCGTTAAAATTTAATAATAGGGTTATTTGCTGGAATTGTTATGAAGTGTAGAGATAATCCGTTATAAATGTCACTTTCTTAATATAAGTGGTTATACCGATATATGTGTAGTTTTTTTTTAAATTGAAATTGTAGTTGATAGCAAGATAGCTTTAATTTGATAGTAGAAAAAAAAAGGAAAAGGATAGTTTATATTAGCGTTACTCTTTGAACATTGTTTCTTAAGGTATATATATAGAATCATTGGGGTTAATTTAATGTTTATACTAACTTCAATGTTAATGCCTTGTAGATTTATATAGTTGTTTCCTTAGAGTAACGGTTACATGTACCTATTCATAGAATTTGGGAAATTTAATACGTCTATATATATTATAGGGGAAATTGGATAATTTAATTGGGAATTCAATTTTATATATATCTCTATTCATATCTATATAAATATATTAGGGTAAATTTAATATTTTTATTAATATTAATGTTAACACTATGTATATATGTATGGGTGTAGATTTTATATACGTCATTGTGATTTGAATTGTTTGGTTAGTATTAATTGATAGTGTGATAAAAAATATATGTTACAGTTAGTTTCTTTTAGTGAATATTGTGGTTTATAAAGATGAGGGTAATTTTATGATATTTCATTGTAACCTTACATTTATGCATAACTTGGGATATCATTGATCATATGGTTTTATTGTTGTATTGAATAAATGTAACGTTGAGATATAACATTAATTTAGATGTCTAAATTTGTTGGAAATTTTGCGTATCAAAACATGTTGTATTGAATTATTGTTTATGAATTCTTTTGAGAAATATCATTTCAATGATGGGGATTTTCTTTTGTTGGGAAAGCTTTAGAAGTGTTTTTATTTGGTTAGGAACCTAAGTGATTCCAGAGGTGGGATAAGGTGGTTGCCTTGATTTTTTTTGCTTTAGATTTAGACTTGAGATGTCTGTGGTTGGTTATTCGTTGGGATTGTACCGAATAGTGGAAGTGATTCCCTATATTTGGTGAGATGGTCATGCCTCACGTTTGATTGTCCCTTGATGTAGCTATTTTATCTTGTACAATCCTTGTTGTTATTGTGCTGTGATTGAATGATTAGAGGGAGTGGCTCTGAGTGGGTGGTCAGCGCACAAAGGGGCGCCAGGATAGCCCTCGTCAGGGTGAATTTAATAAGTGATAACTTAAATAATTAACTAGGATTGGGTAGTAACACACTAAAAAGATAATTATTTCCTCGTCCGCCTTTGAGTGCTACCACAGACTAAAGGGGATTGAGAAGGTCGTGGTTGGCATGTTCGTTGCCTTGTCTTCTCGAAGGGTAACGGATCCGCATGAGCAACCCTATGGGGCGGTTCCTTGAAATAGGTAGCCTGGATAACCATAGATGGAGGCGGTTCCTAGTGCTTGGTTTCCTGGATAATCCGTCAGTAGATGGAGGCGGTACCTTGCAATAGGTAGCCTGGAGAATCCATGTTAAGCCATGCGATGACACTTCCCTCTAACATTCATGGTTATGTTGTTTTTGGAAATCCTCTGGAATTGGTCATTTGCTTCATATTGTTGTTCGAATTTGAATGCCTTTATGTGTTGTGTAATTTTGTCTTGTTGATCATGAGTTTATGTTTGTTGGTCTTGGTCGGGAACCTCTTCCTTTGCAACTCCTAGCACGGGGGTGGTCGGGTGGATCGTGTTTCGCACCCCGTTGGGATTTTCTTTTTTATTGTAGGTTCATTTGGCAGTGTTGGGTTGCAGTTCGGTGGATTTTGTTCGTGGGTTTCTGATCTATGCATTCATGTGGTTCTTGTGAGTGATGTAACATTCCCACCTAATTGGGGAAAAGTTTTGTATAAATTTTGCACATGGTGTTATTGTAATGTAAGCATATAATGATGTAATGTACTGTAATTGTAACCTCGGTCTTGAGGAGAATTCATAATGGTGTTGTACTTGGGTTATTATTTTATCATGTTTCCTATTTTGTTGTTACTGATGAAATTACTTTTATGAATGGATGAATTTATGGATCATGTATTGGTTAGTTAATTATCTATGTTAAGTAACGACCTCGTGTTTCTCAAAGGATTAAGTTATGTAATTTGATTTATGATTATGTTATGTTAATTACTATTCAAAAAAAAAAAATGGTTGCATTTTACTTAATTCCTTTGGGGTTGCGTGGCGGGGCGTTACAACTTTGTATCAGAGCCAAGGTTGCTAACGCTGGGTCCCTTGGGTAGTTGGTGTCCGTTAGGCAACCTTTGTGCTATCTTTGATCTTACATACTATAACTATGTGCAGGATCATGCCTCGAGCTAGAGGTCGTGGCCGTGGCCGTGGAAGAGGCCGAGGTGGTGGTCGAACAGGCAATCATCATAGTCCATCCCCACTGAGTTTCCATGGTTCGGGGCATGAGGAAAACTCAAATCCTCAAAGCAATCCACCAGTTGGTGACCAAAATCAGGGGCAGCCTGGGTTGGATGGTCAGTTGCAACGTCTTCTAGGAGAACTCTTGGATCATTTGGGACCTAGGACTCAGGAAGAGTCACGGATCGAAAGAGAGAGGGAAAGGTCTCCAAGGCACAGGGATGTTCCAGCAGATCAGGATGCAGTAATAGCAGGGCATATGAGGGATTTGTTGAGAGCTCACCCTCCTACCTTTGATGGTTCGGGAGGAGGCTTGGAAGCAGAAACCTGGTTGATAGATTTGGATCGTTGCTTCGCAATGCACCCATTTGGTAGCAATACCAAGGCTCGGTGTGCAGTAATGCATTTACGGGGTTTCAGCTCTACTTGGTGGAGGTTAGAAGAGCAGAAGTTGCACCTGGATATCAGTTTGGTTACATGGGAATTGTTCTTGGACAGGTTCAGGGCTCGGTTTCTCTCCGATCACTGGAGGCAGCGCAGAGCCGATGAGTTCCATGATCTTAAGCAGATGTCTATGTCCGTTGAGCAGTATGAGCGGCGGTTTTATGAACTTAAGCAATATGCTGGGATTAATCACGATGAGGCGTTGCTTGTTCAGCATTTTGTTCGAGGTCTAAATGCACGTATCAGTGGTGGAGTAAGGGTCTTCAAGCCAAAGACAATGGAGGTGGCAGTGGAAAAAGCTCGGTTGGTAGAGGAAAACCTGGCTATGGCTCTTGGAGGGCATGTTGGAGTTCAGATTGGCAGTGCTCCGGCACCAGGTACAGGTTCTAGAGGTGGGCAGTCTCAGTATGCAGGGTCTTCTAGGAACTTTCAGACGCCATCTAAGGGTGGTTCTCACCAACAACAGTCTCAACCTAAGCAGAGTAAATCGCAGTCTCAGCAGAGGAGCAGGTTTCAGGGCAAGAAGTTCCGTAGTTGGCAGCGAGATAAACCTGATCGTTCTGTGCAGCCTGCACAAAGCACTCAGTCAGCACCATCCAAAGGTAGCTTTCAGCAGTCAAATGCACCTTATAGGGTTAGAGGAACAGGTTGTTTTTCATGTGGGCAGCAAGGGCATATTGCCAGACAGTGTCCACAGAAGCCTACTATAGAATTTAATCAGAGGCCAGCCGTTTTAGAGCCTACAGTTGGTGATGCAGGGAGATCCCATCGAGTTTTTGCCGCAGTAGATAATCGGCAGGCTGAGCATCAGGGTACTGTGATCGAAACATCAGGTGTGTTGAAGGGTACTAAAGTCTCTATACTTTTTGATTCTGGTGCTTCTGATTCATTTATATCTCCTTCCGTTGTGAAGCGATGTGGTTTGGTGGCATCTAGGCAAGGCATGGCTTGGCAGGTTGAGCTAGCCTCAGGGTCGAAGATTCATGTAGAAGAGTTTGTTCAGGGTTGTAAGATAGATTTGGGAGTCATTTCAACTCAGGTGGACCTTCGGATCTTACCCTTGGGCTCATATGATATAGTCTTGGGAATTGATTGGTTGTGTTCACATCGTGCTTTATTGGATTGTCGTCGTAAGGCAGTGCGGTGTACCGATGATTTTGGAAAGGAGGTGGAAATTGTGGGCACTCAGAGGCCTATTTCCTTGCGGATGATCTCTTCCATGCAGTTAAAAAGGTTGTTTCGTTAGGGTTGTCAGCTCTTTGCAGTCGCAGTGCATGATCTCGAGACTGATGATAGTCGAGAGAAATCGTTGGATGATTATCCTCTTCTTAAGGGGTTCGCTGATGTGTTTCCGAGTGAGATTCCTGGAATGCCGCCTAAGCGGGATGTAGATTTTCGGATAGACCTAGTACCTGGAGCTGAGCCCATCTCACAGGCTCCGTACCGAATGACCACGCAGGAACTTCAGGAACTTCGTCTTCAGTTGGAGGAGTTGATAGCAAAAGGGTTTATCCGTCCAAGTGTCTCTCCTTGGGGAGCACCTGTGATTTTCGTGAAGAAGAAGGATGGTTCTCTTCGCCTATGCATTGATTATAGATAGTTGAATAAAGTAACAGTGAAGAATCGTTACCCCCTGCCCAGAATAGATGATCTCTTCGATCAGATACGAGGGGCAAAGATATTTTCCAAGATTGACTTGAAGTCCGGATATCACTAGTTGAGGATTGCAGAGCAGGATATTCATAAAACTGCATTTCGCACTCGATACAGACATTATGAGTTTACAATGATGCCGTTTGGGTTAACAAATGCACCTTCAGTATTCATGAGTTTGATGAATGGGGTGTTTAGGACCTTTTTGGATAGATTTGTTCTTGTGTTCCTCGATGATATTTTGATCTACTCTAGGTCTATAGAGGAACATGAGGAACATCTCAAGAAAGTTTTGCAATGTTTGAGGGAAAACCAGTTATACGCCAATTTGGAAAAATGTGATTTCTACAAGACAAAAGTTCAGTATCTTGGCCACATCATCTCAGGAGAAGGAATCTCTGTAGATCCTGCAAAGATTCAGGCTATTGTGGATTGGCCCGTACCAACTAATGTCTCAGAAGTTCGCTGTTTCATGGGGCTTGCAGGTTATTACCGGCGGTTTGTCCAAGGCTTTTCTAGGATTGCACATCCCATTACTTCCCTCCAGAGAAAAGGAAATAAATTTTTGTGGTCAGACAAGTGTCAGCAGGCTTTTCAGACTCTTAAGGAGAAACTGACAAGTGCACCTATTTTGGCAGTACCAGATCCGGCAGGAGAGTTTGTGGTGTGTACTGATGCCTCCTTGGAAGGCCTAGGGGCTGTTCTGATGCAGGAAGGGCGTCTGATTGCATATGAATCCCGAAAACTTAAAGATCATGAATTGAACTATCCGACTCATGATCTTGAGTTGGCCGCAGTGGTTCATGCTCTGGTTAGATGGAGACATTTTCTCTTGGGGCATCAATTCGAGTTGCATACGGATCATCGTAGTCTACAATACATATTTACGCAGCCGAATTTGAATGCTAGACAGAGGAGATGGATGGAATTTTTGTGCGAGTATGATTTCGAAGTGAAATATATTCAGGGTAAGGAGAATGTGGTAGCCGATGCTTTGAGCAGGCGTAGGCATGAGATTTCGGCTCTGACTCTTGGTATTGATTTGAAGAGTCAAATTCTCAATGCTCTCCCTTTAGACAGTTGGTACTCTGAGGTGAAGTCTGAGATCGAGTCAGGACGGTCTCTCGAAGGGAAATTTGCTGGGTATTCTTTGGATTCAGATGGTGTTTTACGATATTCAGGGCGTATGTATGTACCCCCTGTAGAGGGTCTTCGTACCCTAATCTTGACTGAAGCCCATAGGGCACCCTATTCGGCACATCCGGGAGTCAAGAAAATGTATGCAGATTTGCGTTCATTGTATTTTTGGTCAGGAATGAAGCGAGATATCGCCGATTTCGTAGCTAGATGTTTGGAGTGCCAGAGGGTTAAGGCAGAGCATCATCATCCAGCAGGATTACTACAACCTAACCTTGTTCCTGAGTGGAAATGGGATATCATTTCTATGGATTTTATCGTTGGTTTACCCATGTCTTCTAGGCGTCATGATGCTATAATGGTCACGGTGGACAGGTTAACCAAAGTAGCTCATTTCTCTCCTATCAGATCATCTTATACTACATCTGTAGTAGCGAGGATTTTTATGGAGGACATAGTTCGATTACATGGTATACCACAGAGAATCATATCTGATAGAGATCCAGTGTTTACATCGGCACTATGGACTTCCTTGCAGCAGTCTCTAGGGACTCAGTTGAATTTTAGCTCTGCCTATCACCCTGAGACTGATGGTCAGACTAAGAGAGTGAATCAGGTGCTAGAGGACATGCTTCGCATGTACGTTATGGATCAGCAATCTCGGTGGGAGGAGTATTTGCATTTGGTTGAATTTGCCTACAATAATGGTTATCATAGCTCCATTGGCATGGCACCTTTTCAGGCTTTTTATGGTCGTCCTTGCCGTACCCCTTTAAGCTGGGATCGGTTAGAGGACAGGGTTCTTCTTGGACCTGACATGCTTCGGGATATGGAACAACAGGTGGCGCGTATCAGAGAGCATCTTATTGCCGCACAAGATAGACAGAAAAAGTATGCAGATGCTCATCGTGTTGATCGGCAATTTGTAGTTGGGGATTGTGTGTTTCTCTGGGTGCGTCCACGGAAGAGTCCTATCCGTTACGGAAAGGGTTCTAAGTTGGCGCCCCGTTTTGTTGGGCCTTTTGAGGTGTTAGAGAGAATCGGACCTGTTGCTTACCGACTAGCCTTGCCACCTAGCCTGTCACGGATTCACGATGTTTTCCATGTTTCTGTTTTGAGGCCTTACTTTCCTGATGTTACTCATGTGCTGGATTGGAATGCTTTGCAGGTCGAGGACGGGCAACTAGCTCTAGAGCCCGTGGCCGTGCTTCAGTGTCGGAGTCTCGCCCTCAGGGGCAGAGATATTGAGCAGGTGCGGGTCCAATGGGATCCGAATGATGAAACCTCGGCGACTTGGGAGGATGCATCTCTCATCAGAGAGGTTTACCCTTATTTGTTCTCTGGCTTCCAGGAGTAAGCCATGTTCTAGGGGGGAGGATGTAATGCTCCCATGATGATTTGCTCATTAGACACTTTTGGCACTTTTGATACTGTGGACACTTTGTGATATTTGTGTGGTGGATTTATATTTCGTCGTGTATGGTTCCTTGGTTAATTTGTTTACTGCTCTTACGTTATGTGTGTAGCATTTGATGATATATTAGACATATATGATTTGATTTGATTTACTATGTAATGATAAGTTCTCAATTTATGTGCTTTAATGGTATTATGTTTATGATGACATGTTAGTATATTACGGTGAAAGGACGGAGTCATACCACTCGCTTGCGAGTGCCCTATTACCCCGCTATTTCTTTTCACCATGTGTTTTGTAATGGAGATTATATGTTACTTGACGTTTAATTGTTGCAGGGATTGCAGGATTAAAAGTCTCGACTCCACCTGCTTCGGCAGGACAGGGCGAGCACAAATTAAACCCAGCGGGTACGATGTGGTTAAAAGGAGTTGTAAGGAAGGGTTTCCCGACCCAAGTCTGTCATTTGTAGGGGTTTATTGTGTCATGTGTTGATCTGATTCTGTTTTAATATTTCAATTGTGCTGAGTTAGTGGATTTAATTAATTTATTATGTTGGTTTAATTAATTAAATCTAAAATTATTATATTTTAAGTTAAAAGTTAATTGTTTATAAAATTTTGTGTTAATCAAATTTGGGAATTAAAGGGAAGCGCAAGTTAAAAATGTAAGAAATCATCTAAGATAAATGAACACACTAAAAACTTTATTTTTAATTAAAATTGCTTAGTAATTTAAAATAAATCAGCAAACAAATAATTAAAGTTACTTTAAATTGGTAAGTTGCGGGAGTTTTCGAGAAGGAAATTAGTTATTTGTAAGTCTACCGAGGAAATGGAAAGAAAAGAGTTGGGCGGTTGTAAAAAAAAAGAGAATTGGTTACTCTTTAAAAGGGAAGAAAATTTTTTGAAAGGGGGCTGGGAAATTGATTTCGGGAAAAGGAGCTGTAAGAAATTGGGTCGGCGTGTGAAGAAGGAGAAAAGCGTCCGTGGAAGTGCATCTCCAGCCGTAGGACGCCAGGTTCCCTTCAAGCTCTGATTTCTTTTAACTGTTAACACTTTTGTTTGATTGTATAATGTGTGGTTGTACTGTCGGTGAATGTAATCCCTGGCTAAATTTAATTTCTGAAATTTAAAGTTTTCTATCTCTTGAAATACAGCAAACTTTCAATAAATAAATAAATAAAATATATATATATGCATCTATATAGGTATATTGTCTCAATTTATGTAAGCAAGATATTAAAAAAAATTGAATGCCAAAAGATTTATCGTGTTTCAAACCAGAATCTTGAAGTTTTAATTGTCTAAAACAATTAATTGATTATTACGAGGAACGGGGTAAAATGGGATTACCATTTAAATTGGTAAATTCAGCCTTATAGGTTAATTATCACAAAATTTTCTGGAAAACTGTTTTACCTTCGTGTGGAATGGGTAATCGGGTCATTTTACCCTGTCTAGGTTGCGGTATTGCTGTGTAATGTATTGATTTCTTTATTATATGAAACTTATTTATATTGAGTAAATAATTATAGTTATTTAAATTGATATTTAACTGTTATATTTGATTCGTTTTCTTCTATTTAGTGAACGGTAATGTGTGGTGGAGTAAATTGTGGAAGTTACCAGTCTCTTTGTTTATTCGTGATTTTGTGTGCTTTAGTTCGCTCATATGAACTGTCCATTGTTGAAGTTGTTAGGTTAATTTTTTTTGAATATTATCCCTTATGCCAACATAGTATGCGCTTTTCCTTCGATAAATTATTTCCTCCCTATCTATGTGGTGTTATTTCCGTGTTATTCTGGCATGCAGAAAATTCGTGAATCATAAATCAAATATTGAACCGTAATGTAGGTTAAAAATTCCTGTTTTGCCGTTAGTTCTTGCGCCGGTGCTGTTACCTTGTCCCTGGCTCCTATGTGCATTCTTTTTACATTCAGAAGTTGTTTAGTTTCGAGCGTTCGCTGTAAGTTATTCTATGGGTCCTTTGGCCTCCGCCCACCGTAGTTCTACTGGTTGTAATTATGTTCTCTTTTGACATGAAATAATTCGAATTGTTGTTTTCCTGTGTGCTTTATATATGCGTCTATTTGTTCTTGTCTGTTTTCGTTCAGATTGACAAGAACGCTGTCCGCTCATTTATCTTCATGTTATTCACCATTTTGGCATTTTTTATTTTGAGGGGGCGTATTGAACTCCTTATCGAAGTTAGAAAACACGTTTGATATTCTGAATTTTCTGCCTCCTTTGTTTTATTAGAAGCTGTGAATTTGGAGCAGCTTATTCTTCCTTCTGTCTTCTTTTTCCTCCATTGGCGCGCATGGTGGTAACCTGGTTCTCTTTTTTTTCTCTTGTGTGAGGGGCGTGTATAGTGCCGTGATCTTTTTTGTTCTCTGTCTGGTGGTTTGCTGTTTGTGTCCCCTGCGGAAATTCTGTGCGTTATATTTCATCGGTTCTTTATTTCCTACGTTGTTTTGCCTTCGTTTATATATATTTATTTCTTCCAACTGGTATCATTTCGGTCAACTCCTGTGTGTTGTCATCTTGTGTGCGTTATCTTATCATTCTTAACATAGTGCGGAGCAGTTACTGCCAATATGTTATTTGTTTTATGCTTAATATTTAACTCCACAGGGTAATTTTAGGTTGAACGCCATATTTAGGAAATTTATATGTTATGTGTGTACGTAACAATACTATAGATATATTCATTATTCATTTATTTTCGTTAAAATTTAATAATAGGGTTATTTGCTGGAATTGTTATGAAGTGTAGAGATAATCCGTTATAAATGTCACTTTCTTAATATAAGTGGTTATACCGATATATGTGTAGTTTTTTTTTAAATTGAAATTGTAGTTGATAGCAAGATAGCTTTAATTTGATAGTAGAAAAAAAAAGGAAAAGGATAGTTTATATTAGCGTTACTCTTTGAACATTATTTCTTAAGGTATATATATAGAATCATTGGGGTTAATTTAATGTTTATACTAACTTCAATGTTAATGCCTTGTAGATTTATATAGTTGTTTCCTTAGAGTAACGGTTACATGTACCTATTCATAGAATTTGGGAAATTTAATACGTCTATATATATTATAGGGGAAATTGGATAATTTAATTGGGAATTCAATTTTATATATATCTCTATTCATATATATATAAATATATTAGGGTAAATTTAATATTTTTATTAATATTAATGTTAACACTATGTATATATGTATGGGTGTAGATTTTATATACGTCATTGTGATTTGAATTGTTTGGTTAGTATTAATTGATAGTGTGATAAAAAAATATATGTTACAGTTAGTTTCTTTTAGTGAATATTGTGGTTTATAAAGATGAGGGTAATTTTATGATATTTCATTGTAACCTTACATTTATGCATAACTTGGGATATCATTGATCATATGGTTTTATTGTTGTATTGAATAAATGTAACGTTGAGATATAACATTAATTTAGATGTCTAAATTTGTTGGAAATCTTGCGTATCAAAACATGTTGTATTGAATTATTGTTTATGAATTCTTGTGAGAAATATCGTTCCATGAAAGATGGGAATTTTCTTTTATCAGGGGAAACCTTAGAAGTGTTTTATTTTGGTTAGGAACCTAAGTGATTCCAGAGGTGGGATAAGGTGATTGCCTTTGATTTTTGTTTTAAATTTAGACTTGAGATGTCTGTGGTTGGTTATTCGTTGGGATTGTACCGAATAGTGGAAGTGATTTCCTGTATTTGGTGAGATGGTCATGCCTCACGTTTGATTGTCCCTTGATGTTGTTATTTTATCTTGTACAATCCTTGTTGTTATTGTGCTATGATTGAATGACTAGAGGGAGTGGCTCTGAGTGGGTGGATGGCGCACAAAGGGGCGCCAGGATGGCCCTCATCAGGGTGAATTTAATAAGTGATAATTTAAAATAATTAACTAGGATTGGGTAGTAACACACTAAAAAGATAATTATTGCCTCATCCGCCTTTGAGTGCTACCACAGACTAAAGGGGATTGAGAAGGCCGTGGTTGGCATGTTCGTTGCCTTGTCTTCTCGAAGGGTAACGGATCCGCATGAGCAACCCTATGGGGCGGTTCCTTGAAATAGGTAGCCTGGATAACCATAGATGGAGGCGGTTCCTAGTGCTTGGTTTCCTGGATAATCCGTCAGTAGATGGAGGCGGTACCTTGCAATAGGTAGCCTGGAGAATCCATGTTAAGCCATGCGATGACACTTCCCTCTAACATTCATGGTTATGTTGTTTTTGGAAATCCTCTGGAATTGGTCATTTGCTTCATATTGTTGTTCGAATTTGAATGCCTTTATGTGTTGTGTAATTTTGTCTTGTTGATCATGAGTTTATGTTTGTTGGTCTTGGTCGGGAACCTCTTCCTTTGCAACTCCTAGCACGGGGGTGGTCGGGTGGTTCGTGTTTCGCACCCCGTTGGGATTTTCTCTTTTATTGCAGGTTCATTTGGCAGTGTTGGGTTGCAGTTCGGTGGATTTTGTTCGTGGGTTTCTGATCTATGCATTTATGTGATTTTCTTTATTGATGTATTATTTCCACCTAGTTGGGACAGTTTT
The DNA here is from genome assembly GCA_007258455.2 of Sequoia sempervirens. Classification (NCBI taxonomy): domain Eukaryota; kingdom Viridiplantae; phylum Streptophyta; class Pinopsida; order Cupressales; family Cupressaceae; genus Sequoia; species Sequoia sempervirens. The sequence continues at coordinate 28,573 of VDFB02369496.1, read as the reverse complement.
GTATATTATGCACATGGTGCTATTGTAATGAAAACATTTGATGATGTAATGTACTGTGTTTGTAACCTCGGTCTTGAGGAGAAATTATAATGATGTTGTAGCTTGGATATTATTTTATCATGTTTCCTATTTTGTTGTTACTGATGAAATTACTTTTATGGATGGATGAATCTGTGGATCATGTATTGGTTAGTTAATTATTTATATTAAGTAACGACCTCGTGTTCCTCAAAGGATTAAGTTATGCAATTTGATTTATGATTACGTTATGTTAATTACTATTAAAAAAAAAAATGGTTGCATTTTACTTAATTCCTTTGGGGTTGCGTGGCGGGGCGTTACAACTTGGTATCAGAGCCAAGGTTGCTAACACTGGGTCCCTTGGGTAGTAGGTGTCCGTTAGGCAACCTTTGTGCTAGCTTTGATCTTACATACCCTAACTGTGTGCAGGATCATGCCTCGAGCTAGAGGTCGTGGAAGAGGCCGAGGTGGTGGTCGAACAAGCAGTCATCATAATCCATCCCCACCAAGTCTCCATGGTTCGGGACATGAGGAAAATTCAAATCCTCAAAGCAATCCACCAGTTGGTGACCAGAATCAGGGGCAGCCTGGTTTGGATGGTCAGTTGCAACGTCTTCTAGGAGAACTCCTGGATCGTTTGGGACCTAGGACTCAGGAAGAGTCACGGATCGAAAGAGAGAGAGAAAGGTCCCCAAGGCACAGGGATGCTCCAGCAGATCAGGATGTAGTAATAGCAGGGCATATGAGGGATTTGTTGAGAGCTCACCCTCCGACCTTTGACGGTTTGGGAGGAGGCTTGGAAGCAGAAACCTGGTTGATAGATTTGGATCGCTGCTTCGCAATGCACCCATTTGGTAGCAATACCAAAGCTCGGTGTGCAGTAATGCATTTGCGGGGTTTTGCCTCTACTTGGTGGAGGTTAGAAGAGCAGAAGTTGCACCTGGATATCAGTGTGGTTACTTGGGAATTGTTCTTGGATAGGTTCAGGGCTCGGTTTCTCTCCGATCACTGGAGGTAGCGCAGAGCCGATGAGTTCCATGATCTTAAGCAGATGTCTATGTCCGTTGAGCAGTATGAGCGGCGGTTTTATGAACTCAAGCAATATGCTGGGATTAATCACGATGAGGGGTTGCTTGTTCAGCATTTTGTTCGAGGTCTAAATGCACGTATCAGTGGTGGAGTAAGGGTCTTCGAGCTGAAGACAATGGAGGTGGCAGTGAAAAAAGCTTGGTTGGTAGAGGAAAACCTGGCTATGGCTCTTGGAGGGCATGTTGGAGTTCAGATTGGCAGTGCTCCATCTCAGTATGCCGGGTCGTCTAGGAACTTTCAGACGCCATCTAAGGGTGGTTCTCACCAACAACAGTCTCAACCTAAGCAGAGTAAATCGCAGTCTCAGCAGAGGAGCAGGTTTCAGGGCAAGAAGTTTCGTAGTTGGCAGCGAGATAAACCTGATCGTTCTGTGCAGCCTGCACAAAGCACTCAGTCAGCACCATCCAGAGGTAGCTTTCAGCAGTCAAATGCACCTTCTAGGGTTAGAGGAACAGGTTGTTTTTCATGTGGGCAGCAAGGGCATATTGCCAGACAGTGTCCACAGAATCCTACTACAGAATTTAATCAGCGGCCAGCCATTTCAGAGCCTACAGTTGGTGATGCAGGGAGATCCCATCGAGTTTTTGCCGCAGTAGATAATCGGCAGGCTGAGCATCAGGGTACTGTGATCAAAACATCAGGTGTGTTGAAGGGTACTAAAGTCTCCATACTTTTTGATTCTGGTGCTTCTGATTCATTTATATCTCCTTCCATTGTGAAGCAATGTGGTTTGGTGGCATCTAGGCAAGGCATGGCTTGGCAGGTTGAGCTAGCCTCAGGGTCGAAGATTCATGTAGAAGAGTTTGTTCAGGGTTGTAAGATAGAATTGGGAGTCTTTTCGACTCAAGTGGACCTTCGGATCTTGCCCTTGGGCTCATATGATATAGTCTTGGGAATTGATTGGTTGTGTTCACATCGTGATTTATTGGATTGTCGCTGTAAGGCAGTGCGATGTACCGATGATTTTGGAAAGGAGGTGGAAATTGTGGGCACTCAGAGGCCTATTTCCTTGTGGATGATCTCTGCCATGCAGTTAAAAAGGTTGTTCTGTCAGGGTTGTCAGCTCTTTGCAGTAGCAGTGCATGATCTCGAGACTGATGATAGTCGAGAGAAATCGTTGGATGATTATCCTCTTCTTAAGGGGTTCGCTGATGTGTTTCCGAGTGAGATTCCTGGAATACCGCCTAAGCGGGATGTAGATTTTCAGATAGACCTAGTACCTGGAGCTGAGCCTATCTCACGAGCTCCGTACCGAATGACCACGCAGGAACTTCAGGAACTTCTTCTTCAGTTGGAGGAGTTGATAGCAAAAGGGTTTATCCGTCCAAGTGTCTCTCCTTGGGGAGCGCCCGTGATTTTCGTGAAGAAGAAGGATGGTTCTCTTCGCCTATGCTTTGATTATAGACAGTTGAATAAAGTAACAGTGAAGAATCGTTACCCCTTGCCCAGAATAGATGATCTCTTCGATCAGATATGAGGGGCAAAGATATTTTCCAAGATTGACTTGAAGTCTGGATATCACCAGTTGAGGATTGCAGAGCAGGATATTCATAAAACAACATTTCGCACTCGATACAGACATTATGAGTTTACAGTGATGCTGTTTGGGTTAACAAATGCACCTTCAGTATTCATGAGCTTGATGAATGGGGTATTCAGGACCTTTTTGGATAGATTTGTTCTTGTGTTCCTCGATGATATTTTGATCTACTCTAGGTCTATAGAGGAACATGAGGAACATCTCAAGCAGGTTTTGCAATGTTTGAGGGAAAACCAGTTATACGCCAATTTGGAAAAATGTGATTTCTACAAGACAGAAGTTCAGTATCTTGGCCACGTCATCTCAGGTGAAGGAATCTCTGTAGATCTTGCAAAGATTCAGGCTATTGTGGATTGGCCCGTACCAACTAATGTCTCAGAAGTTCGCTGTTTCATGGGGCTTGCAGGTTATTACCGGCGGTTTGTCCAAGGCTTTTCTAGGATTGCACATCCCATTACTTCCCTCCAGAGAAAAGGAAATAAATTTTTGTGGTCAGACAAGTGTCAGCAGGCTTTTCAGACTCTTAAGGAGAAACTGACAAGTGCACCTATTTTGGCAGTACCAGATCCGGCAGGAGAGTTTGTGGTGTGTACTGATGCCTCCTTGGAAGGCCTAGGGGCTGTTATGATGCAGGAAGGGCATGTGATTGCATATGAATCCTAGAAACTTAAAGATCATGAATTGAACTATCCGACTCATGATCTTGATTTGGCCTCAGTGGTTCATGCTCTGGTTAGATGGAGACATTTTCTCTTGGGGCATCAATTCGAGTTGCATACGGATCATCGTAGTCTACAATACATATTTACGCAGCCAAATTTGAATGCTAGACAGAGGAGATGGATGGAATTTTTGTGCGAGTATGATTTCAAAGTGAAATACATTCAGGGTAAGGAGAATGTGGTAGCCGATGCTTTGAGCAGGCGTAGGCATGAGATTTCGGCTCTGACTCTTGGTATTGATTTGAAGAGTCAAATTCTCAATGCTCTCCCTTTAGACAGTTGGTACTCTGAGGTGAAGTCTGAGATCGAGTCAGGACGGTCTCTCGAAGGGAAATTTGCTGGGTATTCTTTGGATTCAGATGGTGTTTTACGATATTCAGGGCGTATGTATGTACCCCCTGTAGAGGGTCTTCGTACCCTAATCTTGACTGAAGCCCATAGGGCACCCTATTCGGCACATCCGGGAGTCAAGAAAATGTATGCAGATTTGCGTTCATTGTATTTTTGGTCAGGAATGAAGCGAGATATCGCCGATTTCGTAGCTAGATGTTTGGAGTGCCAGAGGGTTAAGGCAGAGCATCATCATCCAGCAGGATTACTACAACCTAACCTTGTTCCTGAGTGGAAATGGGATATCATTTCTATGGATTTTATTGTCGGTTTACCCATGTCTTCTAGGCGTCATGATGCAATAATGGTCACGGTGGACAGGTTAACCAAAATAGCTCATTTCTCTCCTATTAGATCATCTTATACTGCATCTGTAGTAGCGAGGATTTTTATGGAGGACATAGTTCGATTACATGGTATACCACGGAGAATCATATCTGATAGAGATCCAGTGTTTACATCGGCACTATGGACTTCCTTGCAGCAGTCTCTAGGGACTCAGTTGAATTTTAGCTCTGCCTATCACCCTGAGACTGATGGTCAGACTGAGAGAGTGAATCAGGTGCTAGAGGACATGCTTCGCATGTACGTTATGGATCAGCAATCTCGGTGGGAGGAGTATTTGCATTTGGTTGAATTTGCCTACAATAATGGTTATCATAGCTCCATTGGCATGGCACCTTTTCAGGCTTTGTATGGTCGTCCTTGCCGTACCCCTTTAAGCTGGGATCGGTTAGAGGACAGGGTTCTTCTTGGACCTGACATGCTTCGGGATATGGAACAACAGGTGGCGCGTATCAGAGAGCATCTTATTGCCGCACAAGATAGACAGAAAAAGTATGCAGATGCTCATCGTGTTGATCGGCAATTTGTAGTTGGGGATTGTGTGTTTCTCTGGGTGCGTCCACGGAAGAGTCCTATCCGTTACGGAAAGGGTTCTAAGTTGGCGCCCCGTTTTGTTGGGCCTTTTGAGGTGTTAGAGAGAATCGGACCTGTTGCTTACCGACTAGCCTTGCCACCTAGCCTGTCACGGATTCACGATGTTTTCCATGTTTCTGTTTTGAGGCCTTACTTTCCTGATGTTACTCATGTGCTGGATTGGAATGCTTTGCAGGTCGAGGACGGGCAACTAGCTCTAGAGCCCGTGGCCGTGCTGCAGCATCGGAGTCTCGCCCTCAGGGGTAGAGATATTGAGCAGGTGCGGGTCCAATGCGATCCGAATGATGAAACCTCGGCGACTTGGGAGGATGCATCTCTCATCAGAGAGGTTTACCCTTATTTGTTCTCTGGCTTCCAGGAGTAAGCCATGTTCTAGGGGGGGAGGATGTAATGCTCCCATGATGATTTGCTCATTAGACACTTTTGGCACTTTTGATACTGTGGACACTTTGTGATATTTGTGTGGTGGATTTATATTTCGTCGTGTATGGTTCCTTGGTTAATTTGTTTACTGCTCTTACGTTATGGGTGTAGCATTTGATGATATATTAGACATACATGATTTGATTTGATTTACTATGTAATGATAAGTTCTCAATTTATGTGCGTTAATGGTATTATGTTTATGATGACATGTTAGTATATTACGGTGAAAGGACGGAGTCATACCACTCACTTGCGAGTGCCCTATTACCCCGCTATTTCCTTTCACCATGTGTTTTGTAATGGAGATTATATGTTACTTGACGTTTGATTGGTTGCAGGGATTGCAGGACTAAAAGCCTCGACTCCACCTGCTTCGGCAGGACAGGGCGAGCACAAATTAAACCCAGCAGGTATGATGTGGTTAAAAGGAGTTGTAAGGAAGGGTTTCCCGACCCAAGTCCGTCATTTGTAGGGGTTTATTGTGTCATGTGTTGATCCGATTCTGTTTTAATATTTCAATTGTATTGAGTTAGAGGATTTAATTAATTTATTATGTTGGTTTAATTAATTAAATCTAAAATTATTATATTTTAAGTTAAAAGTTAATTGTTTATAAAATTTCGTTTTAATTAAATTTTGGGAATTAAAGTGGAAGTAAGTTAAAATAGAAGAAATCATCGGTAGAAGTTAAAAAGTAAATGAACAAATAATTAAAACTTGCTTTAATTAAAATTAAGCAGTAGTAATTTAAAATAAATCAGCAAACAAATAATTAAAGTTACTTTAAATTGGTAAGTTGCGGGAGTTTTCGAGAAGGAAAGTAGTTATTTGTAAAACCTTCCGTGGAAACGGAAGGAAAAGGGGTGGACGGTTGTAAAAAGAAAAAAAAAAAGGTTAAAAGAGGAGAAATGTTTTGGGAATAGGGCTGGGAAATTGATTTCGGGAAAAGGAGCTGTAAGAAAGAAGGGTCGGCGTGTGAAGAAGGAGAAAAGCGTCCGTGGAAGTGCATCTCCAGCCGTAGGACGCCAGGTTCCCTTCAAGCTCTGATTTCTTTTAACTGTTTATACTTTTGTTTTATTGTATAATGTTTGGTTGTACTGTCGGTGAATGTAATCCCTGACTAAATTGAATTTCTGAAATTTAAAGTTTCTATCTCTTGAAATACAACAAATTTTCAATAAATAAATAAAAACAAAATATATATATATACATCTATATAGGTATATTGTCTCAATTTATGTAAGCAAGATATTAAAAAAAAATTTGAATGCCAAAAGATTTATCGTGTTTTTAAACCAGAATCTTGAAGTTTTAGTTGTCCAAAATAATTAATTGATTATTACGAGGAACGGGGTAAAAAGGGGATTACCATTTAAATTGGTAAATTCAGCCTTATAGGTTAATTATCACAAAATTTTCTGGAAAACGGTTTTACCTTTGTGTGGAATGGGTAATTGGGTCATTTTACCCTGCTTAGGTTGTGGTATTACTGTGTAACGTATTGATTTCTTTATTATATGAAACTCATCTATATTGAGTAAATAATTATATTTATTTAAATTGGTATTTGACTGTTGTATTTGATTCGTTTTCTTCTATTTAGTGAATGGTAATGTGTTGTGGAGTAAATTGTGGAAGTTACCAGTCTCTTTGTTTATTCGTGATTTTGTGTGCTTCAGTTCACTCATATGAATTGTCCATTGTTGAAGTTGTTAGGTTAATTTTTGAATGTTGTCCCTTATGCCGGCATAGTATGCACTTTTCCTTCGATAAATTATTCCCTCCCTATCTATGTGGTGTTATTTCCGTGTTATTCTGGCATGCAGAAAATCTGTGAATCATAAATCAAATATTGAACCGTAATGTAGGTTAAAAATTCCTGTTTTGCCGTTAGTTCTTGCCCCGGTGCTGTTATCTTGTCCCTGGCTCCTGTGTGCATTCTTTTTACATTCGGAAGTTGTTCACAGTTCTACTGGTTGTAATTGTGTTCTCTTTTGACATGAATTAATTCGAATTGTTGTTTTCCTGTGTGCTTTATATATGCGTCTATTTGTTCTTTTCTATTTTCGTTCAGCTTGACAAGAACGCTGTCTGCTCATTTATCTTCATGTTATTCATTGTTTTGGCGTTTTGTATTTTGAGGGGGCGTATTGAACTCCTTATCGTTAGAAAACACGAATTTCTGCCTCCTTTGTTTTATTAGAAGCTGTGAATTTGCAGCAGCTTATTCATTTTTTTCTGTCTTCTTTTTCCTCCATTGGCGCGCATGGTGGTAACTTGGTTCTTTTTTTTTTCCTCCTGTGTGAGGGGCATGTATAGTGCCGTGATCTTTTTGTTCTCTGTCTGGTGGTTTGCTGTTTGTGTTCCCTGCGGAAATAATGGATGTAACTCTTTCCTTTCATTTTATTTTTTTATTATTCTCTGGTGCTGTGTGAAATCAGTAATTTTCTGAAAGTATCTCTCTCTTTTCTGTGCGCTGTATTTCATTGGTTCTTTGTTTCCTACGTTTGTTTTGCCTTCATTTATATATATATATATATATATATATATATATATATATATTTATTTATTTCCTCCAACTGGTATCATTTCGGTCAACTCCTGTGTGTTGTCATCTGCGTCGTATGTGTGCGTTATCTTATTATTCTGAACGTAGGGCGGTGCAGTTACTACCAATATGTTATTTGTTTTATGCTTAATATTTAACTCCACAGGGTAATTTTAGGTTGAACGCCATATTTAGGAAATTTATATGTTATGTGTGTACGTAACAATACTATAAATATATTCATTATTCATTTATTTTCGTTAAAATTTAATAATAGGGTTATTTGCTGGAATTGTTATGAAGTGTAGAGATAATCCGTTATAAATGTCACTTTCTTAATATAAGTGGTTATACCGATATATGTGTAGTTTTTTTTTAAATTGAAATTGTAGTTGATAGCAAGATAGCTTTAATTTGATAGTAGAAAAAAAAAGGAAAAGGATAGTTTATATTAGCGTTACTCTTTGAACATTGTTTCTTAAGGTATATATATAGAATCATTGGGGTTAATTTAATGTTTATACTAACTTCAATGTTAATGCCTTGTAGATTTATATAGTTGTTTCCTTAGAGTAACGGTTACATGTACCTATTCATAGAATTTGGGAAATTTAATACGTCTATATATATTATAGGGGAAATTGGATAATTTAATTGGGAATTCAATTTTATATATATCTCTATTCATATCTATATAAATATATTAGGGTAAATTTAATATTTTTATTAATATTAATGTTAACACTATGTATATATGTATGGGTGTAGATTTTATATACGTCATTGTGATTTGAATTGTTTGGTTAGTATTAATTGATAGTGTGATAAAAAATATATGTTACAGTTAGTTTCTTTTAGTGAATATTGTGGTTTATAAAGATGAGGGTAATTTTATGATATTTCATTGTAACCTTACATTTATGCATAACTTGGGATATCATTGATCATATGGTTTTATTGTTGTATTGAATAAATGTAACGTTGAGATATAACATTAATTTAGATGTCTAAATTTGTTGGAAATTTTGCGTATCAAAACATGTTGTATTGAATTATTGTTTATGAATTCTTTTGAGAAATATCATTTCAATGATGGGGATTTTCTTTTGTTGGGAAAGCTTTAGAAGTGTTTTTATTTGGTTAGGAACCTAAGTGATTCCAGAGGTGGGATAAGGTGGTTGCCTTGATTTTTTTTGCTTTAGATTTAGACTTGAGATGTCTGTGGTTGGTTATTCGTTGGGATTGTACCGAATAGTGGAAGTGATTCCCTATATTTGGTGAGATGGTCATGCCTCACGTTTGATTGTCCCTTGATGTAGCTATTTTATCTTGTACAATCCTTGTTGTTATTGTGCTGTGATTGAATGATTAGAGGGAGTGGCTCTGAGTGGGTGGTCGGCGCACAAAGGGGCGCCAGGATAGCCCTCGTCAGGGTGAATTTAATAAGTGATAACTTAAATAATTAACTAGGATTGGGTAGTAACACACTAAAAAGATAATTATTTCCTCGTCCGCCTTTGAGTGCTACCACAGACTAAAGGGGATTGAGAAGGCCGTGGTTGGCATGTTCGTTGCCTTGTCTTCTCGAAGGGTAACGGATCCGCATGAGCAACCCTATGGGGCGGCTCCTTGAAATAGGTAGCCTGGATAACCATAGATGGAGGCGGTTCCTAGTGCTTGGTTGCCTGGATAATCCGTCAGTAGATGGAGGCGGTACCTTGCAATAGGTAGCCTGGAGAATCCATGTTAAGCCATGCGATGACACTTCCCTCTAACATTCATGGTTATGTTGTTTTTGGAAATCCTCTGGAATTGGTCATTTGCTTCATATTGTTGTTCGAATTTGAATGCCTTTATGTGTTGTGTAATTTTGTCTTGTTGATCATGAGTTTATGTTTGTTGGTCTTGGTCGGGAACCTCTTCCTTTGCAACTCCTAGCACGGGGGTGGTCGGGTGGATCGTGTTTCGCACCCCGTTGGGATTTTCTTTTTTATTGTAGGTTCATTTGGCAGTGTTGGGTTGCAGTTCGGTGGATTTTGTTCGTGGGTTTCTGATCTATGCATTCATGTGGTTCTTGTGAGTGATGTAACATTCCCACCTAATTGGGGAAAAGTTTTGTATAAATTTTGCACATGGTGTTATTGTAATGTAAGCATATAATGATGTAATGTACTGTAATTGTAACCTCGGTCTTGAGGAGAATTCATAATGGTGTTGTACTTGGGTTATTATTTTATCATGTTTCCTATTTTGTTGTTACTGATGAAATTACTTTTATGAATGGATGAATTTATGGATCATGTATTGGTTAGTTAATTATCTATGTTAAGTAACGACCTCGTGTTTCTCAAAGGATTAAGTTATGTAATTTGATTTATGATTATGTTATGTTAATTACTATTCAAAAAAAAAAAATGGTTGCATTTTACTTAATTCCTTTGGGGTTGCGTGGCGGGGCGTTACAACTTTGTATCAGAGCCAAGGTTGCTAACGCTGGGTCCCTTGGGTAGTTGGTGTCCGTTAGGCAACCTTTGTGCTATCTTTGATCTTACATACTATAACTATGTGCAGGATCATGCCTCGAGCTAGAGGTCGTGGCCGTGGCCGTGGAAGAGGCCGAGGTGGTGGTCGAACAGGCAATCATCATAGTCCATCCCCACTGAGTTCCATGGTTCGGGGCATGAGGAAAACTCAAATCCTCAAAGCAATCCACCAGTTGGTGACCAAAATCAGGGGCAGCCTGGGTTGGATGGTCAGTTGCAACGTCTTCTAGGAGAACTCTTGGATCATTTGGGACCTAGGACTCAGGAAGAGTCACGGATCGAAAGAGAGAGGGAAAGGTCTCCAAGGCACAGGGATGTTCCAGCAGATCAGGATGCAGTAATAGCAGGGCATATGAGGGATTTGTTGAGAGCTCACCCTCCTACCTTTGATGGTTCGGGAGGAGGCTTGGAAGCAGAAACCTGGTTGATAGATTTGGATCGTTGCTTCGCAATGCACCCATTTGGTAGCAATACCAAGGCTCGGTGTGCAGTAATGCATTTACGGGGTTTCAGCTCTACTTGGTGGAGGTTAGAAGAGCAGAAGTTGCACCTGGATATCAGTTTGGTTACATGGGAATTGTTCTTGGACAGGTTCAGGGCTCGGTTTCTCTCCGATCACTGGAGGCAGCGCAGAGCCGATGAGTTCCATGATCTTAAGCAGATGTCTATGTCCGTTGAGCAGTATGAGCGGCGGTTTTATGAACTTAAGCAATATGCTGGGATTAATCACGATGAGGCGTTGCTTGTTCAGCATTTTGTTCGAGGTCTAAATGCACGTATCAGTGGTGGAGTAAGGGTCTTCAAGCCAAAGACAATGGAGGTGGCAGTGGAAAAAGCTCGGTTGGTAGAGGAAAACCTGGCTATGGCTCTTGGTAGATTGGCAGTGCTCCGGCACCAGGTACAGGTTCTAGAGGTGGGCAGTCTCAGTATGCAGGGTCTTCTAGGAACTTTCAGACGCATCTAAGGGTGGTTCTCACCAACAACAGTCTCAACCTAAGCAGAGTAAATCGCAGTCTCAGCAGAGGAGCAGGTTTCAGGGCAAGAAGTTCCGTAGTTGGCAGCGAGATAAACCTGATCGTTCTGTGCAGCCTGCACAAAGCACTCAGTCAGCACCATCCAAAGGTAGCTTTCAGCAGTCAAATGCACCTTATAGGGTTAGAGGAACAGGTTGTTTTTCATGTGGGCAGCAAGGCATCAGGAAGCCTAGGTGAGGCCAGCCGTTTTAGGTGATGGGCAGTCTACTGTGATCGAGTGTGTTGAAGGGTGCAGGATTCTGGTGTCCGTTGTGAAGCGATGTGGTTTGGGACATGGCTTTCAGGACGCCATGTTCTCTAGATTTGGGAGTCATTTGTGTGGACCTTCGGATCTTACCCTTGGGCTCATATGATATAGTCTTGGGAATTGATTGGTTGTGTCTTTATTGGATTGTCGTCGTAAGGCAGTGCAGAAGGAGGTGGAAATTGTGGGCGCCTTGCGGATGATCTCTTCCATGCAGTTAAAAAGGTTGCTTCGTTAGGGTTGTCAGCTCTTTGCAGTCGCAGTGCATGATCTCGAGACTGATGATAGTCGAGAGAAATCGTTGGATGATTATCCTCTTCTTAAGGGGTTCGCTGATGTGTTTCCGAGTGAGATTCCTGGAATGCCGCCTAAGCGGGATGTAGATTTTCGGATAGACCTAGTACCTGGAGCTGAGCCCATCTCACAGGCCGTAGATATTGGCAGCGAGATAATTCACCTGATCAGTTATTCCTGTGCATTGCCTGAATCACAATTTAGCATTCTGACAGCTCCAGCACCATCTCCAAGCAGGTAGCTTTCCAGCAAGTCAAATGCTACTTTTTAGCTTATAGATGGTTATCTGCAGGACACAGAGTATTTGTTTGTTCATGTGGGCAGCTTTGGGCATATTTGCCAGACAGTGGGCTTTCCACAGAAGACTCCTACTATAGAATTTTCCTAATCAGATGGCTACAGCCGTTTTAGAGCCTACAGTTGGTGATAGCAGGGAGATCCCATCAGAGGGTTTTTGCCGCAAGTAGATTTAATCGGCAGGCTTGAGTCATCAGGGTACTGTGATCGATAAGCATCAGGTGTGTTGAAGGGTACTAAAGTCTCTATACTTTTTGATTCTGGGTGCTTCTGATTCAATTTATATCTCCTGTAGCCGTTGTGAGAGCGATGTGGTTTGGTGGCATGTCTAGGCAAGAGCTATGGCTTGGCAGGTTGAGCTAGCCTCAGGGTGCGAAGATTCATGTAGAGGTGTTTGTCCATGGGTTGTAAGAATAGATTTGGGACTTCATTTGAGGTGCATCTCTTACCATGAGGCTTCATCATGATATAGTCTTGGGAACGATTTGGTTGTGGTTCATGTGCTTTAGTTGGATTGTCGTAGTAAGGCAGTGCGGTGATACCGATGATTTTGTGAATCATGTGTTGATGAATTGTGGAGTCAGAGGCCTATGTTCCGCGGATGATCTCACCATGCAGTTATACGTTTGTTTCGTTAGGGAATTTTACAAGTGCCAATTCACCTCCAAAAATTGATTATCTCTTCTTAAAGATTTTTTGAGATTCCTGGAAAGTCGGACCCAGCTGAGTCATTGCTTTTAGAATGCTTGAGGCTCTAAGTTTCAAAAATTTACCTTTCTTTACACCTGTTCTTTCTTGCTTTGTAAATTTTTCCTCCATGCTTGAGTGGGCAAGCGCATTATGGAATAAATGTTTCAGTATCAACTTGGATTTTTTGTGTTCCTTTCATTTTGAACTCTCAAAAATATTGAGGAAAAAATTTTGGCAATCAAAGTTGGCCATAAGATCTTTTTGTTCTCTGTCTGAAGTAATAAATTTTGGGTTTGCTGTTATGTGTGTCCCTGATGCGGATGAATTAATGGATAAAATCTAAATTAATATTACACATAACTTGGTCCATGGAATTCATTTTTTATTTTTTTAATCCTATATTCATGTAAAATAGAATGTGACCATGTTTTGAATTCTGAAATGTGATATTCTTTGAAAGCTATGATGTTTTTCAATTGGTATATCAATTAGGATTTAGTCATAATTTGAAGGGAAAATGAATTATTCTTATTAAATTCAAGAGTAAAACATAATTCATATTGGTGGAAATCTGAGAATCGTCCCTTAAAACCCCTTATTCACTTCATCAATTTTGGGTAAAAAAAATCGTATGCACATACCCATCATTGATTTTTGGCCCATCATGACTGAATACCCAAAAGTATAGGTCATTAAAGACACAGATCAAATTATGCATCACAGGATTAAGATTTTTGGTTTGAATGAATAGAAATCATCACCGAGATTTTAGAATTTACCCAAGCTTAGCAGAGTCATGATGCAAAAGTATTGTGGACTAGGTTCAAAGAGATTTCATTTCTATAGATCTTCGGTTTACAACTTCCGAGTAAGAAAAAAAAGGAAATAATAAAATATCGGGCTTCGATCAAAAGGAAACTACCAAGGCCAATGACTTCGATCAATGAAATATTGGGTGGAGCTAGGAAAAAATAAGGGTACAAATTTCCTTGGTGCAAACATAGGGCTCTGGGATTCCAGTTTCCGGTAATATGTTGAACTTTATGAAAAGAACCGAAACACCAAATCTATTTTCTCTTGGGGCATCAATTCGAGTTGCATACGGATCATCGTAGTCTACAATACATATTTACGCAGCCGAATTTGAATGCTAGACAGAGGAGATGGATGGAATTTTTGTGCGAGTATGATTTTGAAGTGAAATTGAAAGAGAGATTAGCAACCAACCAAGCCATAGAACAATACCAAAGCAACCAAAAGCAAAAAGGAATGAAAGAAAGGAAAAAAAAAGAGAGGGTCCACATTTTTCCAAGGGGAAAAATGGGGCGTGTTTATGAGAACACATAACAGACAGGGCCAACTCTTTCTCCCAAGCCTCTGTGGATAGCTTAAGAATACTTTGTAATTTGGGGTGTGTGATTTTGTAAAGATCAATGAAATCTTTACATGTCCCTACGTCCTTCTCAATTTATTTTTGCAAGATCGAATAATGATTATGCATTCTGACTGCATAATGGATGCCTTTGTTGCCCATATCATCGACTCTTTTGAACCAATCCAACATGGATTTGGTCTAGTTCTTCATCCTTTCCATTTTATTGACTTCCTCCTTTGATAGCAAGGTGGGCACTAGTGATTCCATTGGGGCTCCTTCCTCGATTGTGCTCCATTTTTGTAAAAAGGCAGTCAATTGTGCCACCTGTGCTTTTAGCTCCTCCTTTTTGGATGGGTCCTTATCCATTTGTTATAGAATTGTGGTAACAAATCCTTGGAAGTCATCAATTTTTTGAGCTCTAGATGCAAGGCCTAAATTGATAGTAATCACTTGGTAGTTTTTGGCTTGACTTAGGTGTCAACATCCTCATTTATCACTGGAGTGGCCACCTGCAATATCCTAGAGCCTCACACATCTATTGTGATGTGAGATCTCACTTTCAGCTTTTTCTTTTTTTGCTTCTTTATGTGGGTTCAAGCCAGTATTGCTTCTAAATGAGCCTAAGGGTTTGTAAGCATAAGATTCTTCCTTTTCAACTATTTCTCTAGCCATGAGGGGACTTCCATTTGATGGTTTAGGGATGTAGTGTTGAATTCATTATTACCTTCTTCCTGACCTTTTGAAGGCTCCTCCTTCTTATGCCTAGGAGTATCTTCGATGTTCTTTTCTTCCTTATCCTGCTCCTTCTCTTGCGTTATTTCCTTCCCTTTGTCAGGTCCAATAGATTCTACATTTTTTCATCAGTATTCTCTTCCTCTTGAACAAGATTGTCTTTCTTTTCATCTTCACTTCTCTTTTCTTTCTCTATCTCTCCTTCAAGGGGCACTTCTTCATCCTATATGCCCTTTTCTTGGCCTTCCTCTGGGAGTTCATCTATTTTCTCCACATCAACCTTTTTATCAATTCTCTCTTCCTTAGAGAAATGCTCCTGGGTATGTGCAAGATCATGATGGGCCAAAAAGTGGCAATATGATGGGTATTTGTAGGGTATATGGCTGGTGATTTTTTTTTAACCCAAAATTGATGAAATGAAAAGGGTTTTTAAAAGAGATTCTCAACTTTCCACCAATATAAATTATTCTTTACTTTGAATTTAATAAATAATTATTATTCAATTTCTATTTGAATTATGACTAAAGTCCTGATTGATAGGCTGATTGAAAAATATCTATAGCTTTCAAATGATATCACATTTTTGGAATCCAAAACATGCATGACATTCTATGCTTCACATACTATAGTATTAAAAAAAGAAAAATTGAATTTTATGAATTTTTGACCAAGTTAAGGTGGTCAAACATACAAGGTTTTATATTTTTTAAAAGTTAGATGGAGGCGGTTCCTAGTGCTTGGTTGCCTGGATAATCCGTCAGTTGATGGAGGCGGTACCTTGCAATAGGTAGCCTGGAGAATCCATGTTAAGCCATGTGATGACACTTCCCTCTAACATTCATGTTTATGTTGTCTTTTGGAAATCCTCTGGAATCAGTCATTTGCTTCATATTGTTGGTCGAATTTGAATGCCTTTATGTGTTGTGTAATTTCATTTAGTGGATTGTGAGTTTATGTCTTGTTGGTCTTGGTCGGGAACCTCTTCCTTTGCAACTTCTAGCACGGGGGTGGTCGGGTGGATCGTGTTTCGCACCCCGTTGGGATTTTCTCTTTTATTGCAGGTTCATTTGACAGTGTTGGGTTGCAGTTTCGGTAGATTTTGTTCGTGGGTTTCTGATCTATGCATTTATGTGGTTCTTGTTAGTGATGTAACATTCCCACCTAATTGGGGAAAAGTTTTGTATAAATTTGCACATGGTGCTATTGTAATGTAAGCATATAATGATGTAATGTACTGTAATTGTAACCTCGGTCTTGAGGAGAATTCATAATGGTGTTGTACTTGGGTTATTATTTTATCATGTTTCCTATTTTGTTGTTGTTACTGATGAAATTACTTTTATGAATGGATGAATTTTTGGATCATGTATTGGTTAGTTAATTATCTATGTTAAGTAACGACCTCGTGTTCCTCAAAGGATTAAGTTATGCAATTTGATTTATGATTATGTTATGTTAATTACTATTTAAAAAAAAAAATGGTTGCATTTTACTTAATTCCTTTGGGGTTGCGTATGGGCGTTACAATATATATATATATTATTATTTTTATTATTTTTTAAAACGAAACAACAACTCTGTTCATTTCCAGATTTCAAACAAAACCCCCTTTCAATAAACAGCCCAGAACCCCACATAAATTCTATTTTTACAAATAACAATCCCCATCCCTATTTAAATTTTCATTGAAGAATTAATAACCCCAAATAAATTTTCTTTCACAATATTTGATTCCCATCCCTATGAAAATCTCATACATAGAGAAAACAGTTTTCTATTTTATTTGATACTACAGAAAATAATAAATTGAAAAGGAAGGAACCTGGCGTCCTGTGTTTGGAGAAGATTTGTAGAAGCTTAATCCCTCTCACAGAACCAACTCCTCGCTGCCGATTGTTCCAACAACAGATTCCCCAAATTCTCCTTCAAATCCAACCTTCCTCTTTTTATGATTTCTCTAGCAAATAGACAAGAATACAGTATTGAAAATAATTTTTCTCCAGAATTCCAACCACCCCCCTCAAACAAAGAAAATCCCTTATTAAACCCATGCCCAGGAATCCTTTCAATTTCCTCTTCCCGTGAATACCAGAGGTCACATCTCAAGAATATAAATTAAAATAATTATTAATCCCTTTAATTCCCTTTTGTTGCCTTTTCAAGTATTTATATTTCATTTTCTTTTATCATACATTTGATTTAATCTTAAATAAATTTAAATCCACAAAATTGAACTTTTATTTGAATATATATTCATTATCTTCACAATACACTATTAATTAATTACTTCTATATTAGAATAATTAAAATCAACCATTTTCAAGATTCTAAATAAGTATCCATTAATTTTCTTATTATAATAATTATCTTTTCAAGATTATTTGTTCATAACAATTTAAATCAATTTATTTAATAATATCATTTTTACTTTTAACGAATTACTTTAATTTGATCATTTGTTCTAAATCATTTGATTTGATTTAATTGAATATTATTTTAATTCCTAATTCTATTTTAAATAACTTTACAAATCACTTATGATTTAATTAATTATTTAAACATGATTACTAACATATTATATTTTCCACATAATCAAATAACACAGTAATCAATGAAGCACACACAAATACTCACACAAAACTTCAGAACAACCGACACGGAGGGGTATTACAGCATGAAAGATCTAGATCCCATGAGCTCTCAAACTGGAAATATCGTCCACATGAACTAGAAGATGACCCAATAGACAAAAATGTACGTTCCTCCCAACCACGTGATACCCAAAGGCTCACCCCCCATGCTAGGAGATAGTAACAAAGAATCCTAGACAAGACCATCTATCTCAAGACACAAGCTATCTTTCATTGGCACAACAAATCACATGAACTGAACAGCCATACGAACAACTCCAGTACGACTCTCACATCACTAACATAAGTCACATTGCTTCCAGAAATAAAATAGATCGAGAATGTCATGAAGACCAAACTCACATAACCAAATACAAACTGTTGACTTAGAACAAGTTTCATCACATAGCTTATCAAGGGATATCCTCTGGGAATCTTCCTAGGCTTCGACCCCCACTATAGGTTTCCTTGGTGGCCTCTACCGAATCCTAACACCCATGCTCACTCATGTAGAATCAAATACCTCTCGTGAAGACAAGATCGATGACCTTGCCATTCCAAGCCTTCTCATCTCATCCCTAGTCTATACAAGCCCTTGGGTCCATGAGTGAGGCACAATTAATCTTGTTTAGTGTTTGATGCAACTTAAGCTTCTAAGAGTTTGTTAAGTTATCACTTAATTAGCTAACTTGCTAAGATTTATCTTGACACCACTTTGTGTGTCGACCCCCATTGCAAGCTACTCTTCTAAGAAAACACGTGGAACAACTCCACACTCAAGGGTGCACATGTGCGACCTAAGGAGAATGACTCCTAAACCAGACATCAAGTCCATACATCCTGTTCACATTAACTAGGTAAAATTATGGATATGTTTAGACGCACCACCCAAGGTACCCAAAGGTTGACTACAATTACGACAACCCATACCCAAAATTAAAACAACCATCTGGAAGACTTACGTATACAATGACTCATTTTCCTCACTAATGTTTAAACGCCACACGTGATAATGAAGAATTTCAGACAATTCTTTAACAAATAAAAATGAATATTAGGATTTTGTAAATCAAATTTATTCAATTAGCATGGTTCATTAATTAACTCATTTACTACGTACATACTCAAAATAGATAATTCATTCACATAGATAATTATTGTGTAATTTAAAGAAAGCATTAATTTTCTAGCTCAAACATATTAACTGATTGAATATGATCATTTAAAAAACATCAACTAATTAAAATAAATCAATTTTTATTTTAATTATGCTAAAAATATTTAATTTAAAATAAGCTATTCGAATGTACACTTATATTAAATATATATAATTTATATACATCAAATGTATATATATCATTCAAAATATATATTTAATTATTTAATTAATCTATTTAAATAACTTTAAATCACTAATTATTTAAATATATATTATATATACATTACATATATATACATATGTAATATATACATATTATATATATATATATAAATTATATATTTAAATAATTAATTATCTGATAAAATAAAAAAAATTATTTATATATTAAAATAATATATAAAATAAAATAAAAATTTTAAATTAAAATAAACCTTATTTTATATAGGGGTTGCGGCCCCCATATGGGAGGAGGGCCCAACCTATATGGAGGCTACGCTGCCACGACAACGCCCTCCCTTTGGGGTTGGGGTGCATAGCCAAGGCTGCCCCCCTCCCCAAAATACATATATATTTTATTTTTTTAAATATTCTCTGGTACAAAAACAAACCAGTACTTGCAAAAAAAACACAGAATTTAAAAAACACAAAACTTTTTGTGTAAAATTTTTTAAAGAAAAAATATAATCTCATTCTCAAAAAATTTCAAAAGTACCATATATATTTATAAATATACTGGTGTATATATATATATATATACTGGTATATTTATAAATATATACCCAGATTTTCATTCATAGCCAAATTATGCAAATAAACAACAAAATTTTATTTGCAATAATAGACTAAATTTGACAAATAATAATGCTTTGCATTCCAGTTTAACATGAAGATTTTGTTTTTCTTTCAATTTCATGTTTTGTTTTCAATTGTAGCAACATAATTTAGGATGGTTTTCATTGAAACTAAAAATGAATTCATTTCACATGAGTTTTCATTGCATCTAAATAGCATTTAAAAGATTTCCAACAGCATAATGAAATTGAAACTTATTTCAAAAATGAAAATAGAAATAAAGAAGAACCCGGTATTCTCTCCCAAAGCTTGAGGACTTAACAATGGTGATTCCAAATCTCTTCTTCAAAATCCAAATCCAGCAATAGCCAAACTCTCCACCAAAATTCTAAAATTCCAAAATTCTAATAATATGAAATGGACAATGCTCAAATAGAACTTCCCCAAAATAGCAATCCTCCAATTTTGCAATCTCTTAAACTATGAAATTTAATTTGCTAAAATAGAGTTTTCCCCCAAATTTTAAATTCTTAAAAATAATATCTCATATATATTATTATAATGCAATTTAGAGATATTTCATTTTTTTGGACTAAAAAATCAAAATATTATCTCATATTAAATATTTTAAAATTAGGAGATATTTCTTTTTTTGAATTAAAAATTCAAAATAAATATCTTAAATAAAATATATTAAATATTTGGAGATATTTCATTTTTTTTATTTAAAAATTCAAAATAAATATATCAAATAAAATATATTAAATATTTAGAGATATTTCATTTTTTTTTGAATTTAAAAATTAAATTATTTTCCAAATGAAATTTTTATGCATTTAAACATTCTTTTATCAAAAAGAATTCAAATTTTTGAAAATAAATTATTTTACTTTATAATTTTCAAAAAGTGAATTTTGAAACATATTTCCATTTTCAAATTTAAATCTAAATATCCATAATCCCAAATGACTTAACTTAATTTACCAATATTAACTTAATTAATCAATAATTAAATCTAATACAAGATTAGATTATTTTATTAATTAAATTAAATTAATCAATAAAATACATAACATTTCAATATTGAAACTAGATATATTAAATCATCATTTTAACCATACCCACCATTTAAACCTTTAAAATAAGAAAATAAATAGTTAACCAAGGAGGAATGAACTAAATCAAAACTACTAAACTCGATGACAAACTATGACTAGGGTGATGACTTGGCACATAAAACCTAGCTACTATCTCCCAATCGATAATCGTTGGTCAATGGACACGTTCAAACCTATGAAACCAGGTGGAGTCGATCTCCTGTACCTGTCAACTTGCGAATAAAGAGTATGTCAAACACGCAAATATTTGATATATTAAAGTACATCGTGAAGGGGAAAATCTCAAAATCATAGGGCACTCACAAGCAAGTGATACAATCACATCTCCTTCACCAATACAAACTTTCTAACTAACGAGTCTAATATCATTAATACAATAAAAGCATAAGCATGATTAATTAAATATAGACTATGCTAATTCAACACGTCATAATGATAACCTAAAAGTAAAATATTATTACATCAAAATATTCCATACACATCGCTCAACAGTTGCAATCAAATAGAAACCAGTACACAGTCAAGGTGCTAACAAAAATAAAAAATATATAGTTGAACATTGTTCAATCAAAGAGCAAAATGGAGGGGTACTACACCCTTAAGTGGTTAAAAATTCAGAAAAATCGGAGTTAGAAAACTTCACATAAAAAATTGAATAAGTTATCTATATCATTTCAAAAATATGTAAGAATAGAATTTGTAGAAAATTGAATTTAGTTTCTAAACTACTAGGTTTATTTATTTTAAAACAAAATCTATTTGGTGAAAATTTGAAATTTCAATGCAGTACTTAAATTTCAGGGAAAAATAAGAAGTAGGTGTCTATCCCACCTAACCATAATAAAATGATAATATTTTTATAAGATTCTAGATATAATTAAGCACTCATGTCCCAATGTGATGCATATTTTTTGTAATTTTTTCCAAGTAAATAATTAATTATGATTTTTTTAATACAAAATTTTAAAAATTATAAAAACTCATACATCTAACCACCTTATCTTGGTCAAAACTTCATGAAATTTAATTTTTTTTTTAAATCCTATATTATACAAAGCCTAGAATGTGATGCATGTTTCAAATTCAAAAAATGTGATCATTTGAAGGCTATAAATTTTTTTCAATCAACCTATCAACCAAGACTTTAGTCATAATTTAAATAGAAAATGAATAATAATTATTTATTAAATTCAAAGTAAAGCATAATTTATATTGGTAGAAAGCTAAGAATCTCCTTTAAAAATCCTTTTCATTTCATTAATTTTGGGTAAAAAAAAATTCATCAGCCACATACCCTACAAATACCCATCATATTGCCACATTTTGGCCCATCATGATCCTACACATACCCTTCTATGATATGTGTAGAACAGAGTATTGGAATAGATTTTCTTATGAGTTCTAGGGTTAAGAGATATCAAGTGATCTTGGAGGAGTCTTGAAAAGATTCCCTCTTGATTAATGGTAGAAGGTGGTCTTGTGGTATGTGACAAAGATACCTCTTGCTTAGTAGTGTTTTTCATGTCTACACAAGACTCTTTAGATTGTGAGATTTTAATATCTCCATTATAGGAGAGTATAAAATATAATGAATTAAAATCATGAATGTTGGGAAAGATGAAATTGACATTAAGCGAAGGTGTATTTGGGTATGTGTAGGATCATGATGGGACAAAAAGTGGTGATATGATGAGTATGTGTAGGGTATGTGACTGATGACTTTTTTTAACCAAAAATTGATGAAATGAAAAGGGTTTTTAAAGGAGATTCTCAGATTTCCACCAATATAAATCATGTTTTACTTTGAATTTAATAAATAATTATTATTCATTTTCTATTTGAATTATGACTCAAGTCCTAATTGATAGGCTGATTGAAACACATCTAGAGCTTTAAAATGGTATCACATTTTTTGAATCTAAAATATGCATCACATTCCATGTGTCACATACTATAGGATTTAAAAAAATTATGAATTTTTGAGCAAGTTAAGGTGGCCAAACATACATGTTTTTATATATTTTAAAAGTTGTAATAAAAAATTCATAATTAATTATTTACTAGGAAAAAAATTAGAAAAAAATATGCATCACATCCGGACATGAGTCCTCTACTTATATCTTAAATATTATAAAAAAAATATTTTCATTTTATTGTAGTTAGGGTGATCAGACAAACACCTACTTATTTTTTTCTTGAAATTTAAGTACTACTACATTGAAATTTTAAATTTTCACCCTATATATATATATATATGTTTTTAAATAAACCTAGTAGTTTAGAAAATACATCCAATTTTCTATAGATTTTATTCTTACATAATTTTGGAATAATATAGATAACTTATTAAAATTTTTATATCAAGTTGCTTAACTTTGATTTTTTTAAAATTTTCACCACTTAAGGGCCTTTTTTTTTCATGATCATCCTACACATACCCATTTGTTTGCTTTATATTTTGTAAAGGATGTTTTCAAGATGACTATTGTTAATGAGGTCGAGATGGACAAGGGTTAAGGTTGATTTAGGAGAATGTAATGTGAGATTGTTGATGGTGAGTGAAGGTTAATTTGTTGATCTCGAACAAAGGACAATAACCAAGAATGTGAGTCATTTGTTGTATGTTAGCCTTTATAGGGTTACAGATACCTTGTTCTCGAGCACCACATCCTTTTCCACTATATCCAAGTTGTTTCATGATTTCATAACCTCTTCCATAAAGATTCTTCATTTCTTTTGTATTGGGTGGTGGTTGGTCATAAGTGTCATCAAAGGTGATTGTGTAGTTTTCTTCTTTTTCTAAAGTGGTGGAGGAAAATGCTTTTGAAACGTCATCTGCATTTTGTGCTGACATGATGGTTGGTTGTTCTGGTTTATCATATTTTCATTTTGTGATTATGTATTCACCCATAAATGATGGTGTGAATTATAAGGATACCTAATGATCACCAAATAATTTAGATATTGATTCCTCATTGTTTTATTCAATTTCAATAGGGTCTATATTCGATGTTGGAATCAATGTTTATAGAGGACTTCTAGCTCGTTTTTCAAGGTAAGAGCAACTTTTAGGCTCTAGGTCTATTTCAACTTGATAAATGTTATTTTGATAGACATATTTCCTTATACGTTGAAGGGTCAAAGGCACTACATTCATCTCATAAATCCATGGTCTGCCTAAAATAAGATTATATGAAAGATCATACGACATGTCAAGAATAGGAGTTTGCAAAGTAGCCACCCCAATTGTAATAGGCAAAGTGATTACACTGAGTGATTTCTTTTTTGTATTATCAAATCCCTGAATGGATACAGAATTAGGTATTATTTGTGACTTGTCAACATGTAATCAATCAAGGAGATTCACACTACAGACATTAAGGGAAAAACTATTATCAATGAGGGTTATTTTGATACCTATTTGATTGAACTAAGCAATTATCATAACTGCTTCATGTTGTTTTCACAACTCTAAAGTAGGGAGCTAATGTTGATGGAAAGTAATGTCTAGATTAGGGTGATCCCACAATAGTGGTTTACAATTTTTGGCCAAACTAGACACTGAAATAATTTTTTTAAACTAAATCTTCACTTTTGAGCACCTATAGTGGCTAAACCATGAGGAATTGAAGATGATGAAAACTATATTTTCATGACATTTTGTCTCTAGATTCTAAATATATTTTTTTCATTTTTTTTGGAATCAGATTGTACTTCTTTTTCCATTTTCCTCGAAAACTAGTTTTTTTTAGAAAACAAAAATTTTAAAAAGTGACACTCACTATATAATGCATAACTTCTTTTCTATGAAGGATAAAATTATAATTCTTAGAATTTAGATTTGTAACTCCGATATCTAGTGCTTCCACTTGGTTAGATAGCTTTTTATTGAATATTTTTTCTTTAATCAAATTTTGAAGTCAAACCAATTACAATTCAAACATAGTGCGACTGTATAATGTTTAACTTTTTTGTATGTATCAATTTTTATTTTTTTTTGTTAGATCAAGGACTTCAATACCTAGTGCACTCATATTTTTCAAACTTTTTTGATAATTTTCTATTTTTCCACAGGTGCATAAGAGAGCTTGATTTTTAGTGGAAAACCTACATTCATAAAAAATAAAAAATAAAATAGTAATAAAATTAAATTTATTTAAAATTATACTTTCTGTGAAGCTTATAACAAGGACTACATACTTACAAAAAATAAATTTTAAATGAATTCATTTGATCCCCTGAAAGGTAAATCAAAAGTGGTTTTTTTATCAGCATTTTGATAGGTGTAAAGGAGACTCCGTTATAGGTATGGTTTAAAACTAATAGGGTTCTATCTAAGGGGGTTTGATCAAATCCTCTTCAATTGGAATACTTTAAATGGAACTTTTTAAGGCGTAAATCATTATATTTTCTAAAAATATATGATTTTAGCAAAAATCAGAATCTCCTAGAAATTGTAAACCAACTTTGTGGGATCACCCATTAACTTTTTTCATTCCATGGATTAAAGTTTCCACATTATTTAGAATCGTACTAGGAGAAACGACAATTTTTTGTAAGGATATTTGAAAAATAGTGTGGCAATTTGGTGAGTTTTGAAGTAAATACCAAAGGGAAATCTTTGCAAGAGCATTCTTTAATTGTTTAACAAGGTCATACTCCTTTGTGTTTGGGAGAAAGCGAGGAGAACTAGGTGGATTAGGTAAAGGTAAAGAGGTTGGGGTCAGTTGCGGTGGTTGCAGATTGTTTAAGGTGTTATATGTATGAGCAACGATATTATAACTCATCTGATATGAAACATTATTTTAAGGTGGGTAGAGGATGAATTTGGGTTTATTTTGAGTTGGAGGTTTATGTGAAGGGGGTAAAGGATGAGTTGGGGTTGAATAATGTTAACATCTCTTAGAAAGTGAGAATCTATATCTTTATTGTGTTTCTTGCCTTGCATCATGAAATCCAAGTTCCTATGAGGAGGGCTATGAGGAGGACTACAAACTAAATTTTCGTGACATTCTAAGTTTAGTTCTCCTAAAATTACTTTATCACAACTAAGGGAGTTATTAATGGTTGAATGTGTTTGACTATTGATAATGGGGAGATTAGGGGGAGACTTTATTCGATCATTCATTTTTTGTAGGGTCTCATTCTCTTGTTCCATATTATCTACCCTACTAGGAGAGCTTGTAATATGTTCATCTGAGTTTGAAATTTGCAAAGTAGCTTCATCACAAGTGGGAGAGGCATAAAGAGAAGGACCATTATAATTTTCAAATAGATCTTCCCATGAAATAGGGACATTAGGGAGGGTAGGTGAAATTTTCTCATGATCTTGAATGGGTATATTGTCTAATGCCAACCTATCCTTGTTGCAATGATGAAGGATATTAGGAGAAAAAAAATGTTTGATTAACATGATTATGGAGACTAGGTATGGTAATTTCTAGAAATGTGCCTATGATATCATCTTCATGTTGTGTTGTGTGATCATCATGATTACTTAGTGTGGTGTCCTCTTCTTTAGGAATTTTATGTCTAATAGGAGAGGTAAGAGGGGAGAAACAACTCAAATTGTCAAAACTCTCATCAATTGGTTCCTCTAACACTATAATCTCTTCTTCGGAAGTGGGAGAGAAAATAGGAGAAGAAAAAATGCAAGTGTTATGCTTATACAAGGTTTCTTTCACTAGCCTAACCTCATCCACCAAAGGAGAACTAGGAGAGGGATCTATGATGAACAAAAAGAGAGGGGAAAGTACCTCATATTCATAGGATTTTAATAAAATACTCTTACAACATAAAATAAGATCTAAAAAGAGAACATGCAAGATGATAACTATAGAAATTTGTAATGAAAACATGATGGAATGGTCATTCTACAAAATTCAAATGTAACAATGCTAAAGCAAAGATGCAAAAGAGGAATGCAATTTTTTAGATTTTAAATATGACAATTGACTAATTATGATATGTAACAAGATGAGAATGAAAAATTGAAATTGAAACTATGCATGATATGAGATAATTTAGGCTAGATTTAATGAAATGCATATTATAGAAATGTAGCCAACTAATACAGCTAGGAAATCGCACCAAATAGAAGCCTAAAAATAGAGTTTTTAGTTCTATAAAGGGTGGTTTTAGGGGTCAAAAGGGTTTGATTCACCTAGGGTGGCAAATAAGCCCCATTATGGACTTTTTTCATAATTTTTAGAAAATTTTGAGTGATTTTTATGGTTTCTGAGTGCTATGATGTAGACCTAAGTTAAAAATGTATAATTTAATAAAATTGAAATGAATTTACATGTTAAAAATGCAACCTAAATGCACTTTTTATGAATGCAAAATTTGAAACCTAGCCTGCTAATTAACTAATGCAAACCCTAATAAAAAGTCAATGCAAGGATAGATCTATGATTAAGGACTCCAAAATAAGACAAGAAATTGTTCGAAAAGAAAGTGCACCAAAATGAACCATAGATTTTAGGAGTTAGGGATGCTAAAGTCTTGTTTGCTCAATTAGGGTCTTTCACCTAATGGAAACAGATAGATCCCACACCTAAAATCTAAGTGGTTCACTCAAATTAGGAAATGCATGATGAAATTAAGACTAAATGCAACTAGATGATTAAATTGATTGATTAAGTATGCAAAACCTAAGAAATGTTACTTGTTTGAAAACATATTGTGTTATGCAAAAATGAACTAGAAATGTGAACAAAACTGAACAAAAATGAATCAAACTAAAAGTGTGTACCTAGAATATGGATGGATACTAGAAATGGATTTTGGAATATTGTTGATGCTGATTTTTAGGCTTGGTGGGACTCATTCCCCATTCTGGGAAAATTAGTCACAGTTTTACAAAATTATTTTGAAACCTGTTTCAGACAAATGGGTATCTAAAAATGCATAAAACAAAAAATTTACTTGGAAGTGGGACTCATTTTCCACCAATGGAAAATAAGTCTAATTTTGAATTTATCAATATTCAAAGGTGGAATCTAGAGCTTTTGGTTTGTACTTTGGCTTTCTATAGGTGTTCACTTTTGAAGCTCTGATTTTTATTTCTGAAAGTGCCTTTTTGTTGATATTTTGACTTGTCTGATGAAGAGATGACTTGAATAACTTTGAAATTAAATATTCAATGATTCCAAAGCCTATAAGATGTCTAAATATGCAAACATGAAGAGAAATGTTGAATGTTCGGGCATGGGGGTTTTCCTTCATCAAACCCCTTTTGGGTAATTAAACCAAAATAATGAAAGAATGGAATTAAACATGCAATAATGAAGTTGATTACCTTTCGATGATGTTTGATCTTGAATGTATACAGAAAAGCATGAATAATTTTCCCTTGAATGTCTAAAAATTGATATCTCAATGCCTTGAAATGATGAAGCCCTAACTTGTTTGACTTGAGATGTAAGAATGATGGATGAATAATGAAGAATGAATGTGATTTAGGGTTTAGAGAGTTGATTTTATAGTAAATTCACCTTATTAGCCCAAAAATTAGATCCCTAAGGATGATATGTGAAAATAATAATCTTAAATTTCAATTTTTTCTACTAAGAGGTCAAAATTGGGCCAAATGGGACTAATTCACCACCCATGGTGAACGGGTCCCACCTAGATGGGACTGATTTTCCATGGATGGTGAATGGGTCCCACAAGATCCATTTTGATAGCTAAGATGCTAGGAAGTTTATAATTAAGGTTTAAACAGTGACTATGTTGGTTATTTTATCAATTTAAGCCTCAACATGTATAATATTAGTTAATAGGGGCCTATTAGTGATGATGTAAAGGTAAATTAGGGCTTGGGACACATAATTCAATGTGAAAGTGTGATTAAATACACTTTACAACACTAAAATGAGGTCCACATAGCTTAGGAAGGCACAAAATCAATGTGAATGTGTATGACACATTACAACACTAGTTTAACATTAAGTTTGTTTTACAAGCCTTATAGATTAGTGTGACA
>VDFB02369495.1:0-10325 GCA_007258455.2 Sequoia sempervirens | reverse complement strand
GAGATGGATGGCCAAGATTGAGCCACCAAATATCAAGATGTAGGGCTAAGGTGAGTTGAGAACTCACAAGCCCTCACATCTTGACATGTGGCATGTGATATAGCCCTAAAAGGTGAAGTGGACATGAGGTGGAAGGATGGTACATGACATGGAGGGGGGGTACAAAGTACCTTGGGATTGGACAAGATCTCCTCATAAAGGAGGTCCTTGTCCCCATGTGGGTGAGAGGACATGTGAGGAATTAAAAATTCCTCAAATATTCTCATGGGGAGATGGGAAAGAATAAAGAATAAGTGAAGGAAATGTGGGAAGAAGTGAAGGAATTAAAAATTCCTTTTGAGTGCCTTGGGGGATTAAAAGGTGAATTAAAAATTCACATGGGGAAGTGAAGTGCCTTGCTCAAAAGGAGAAAGCCTTTAATAAGGTTGACTTAAGGACACATGCCATAAATGGGAGGAGGATTAGTTTAGACTAACCAAATGATTAAGGTTGTGCAAGTACTCAATTAGATGGACTAATGACTCATTAGAAGCAAGTGGGAGATTATGGAGGATGTGACCCTAATGATGATTAAAGGTGTGCACATACTAACCCTAGTTAATTAGAAGAAGATGAATTAGTTAAGATGGATTAGAGACCAACACTTGCAAAAGTTGGAGGATGTATGATCATAGAGAGAAAAGGAATTAAAAATAAATTTTAATTCCAAAGAGAGAATATGATATAAATTAAATAAAGTAAGGTATACTTATTTAATTTAGAGGAGGAGGAAAGGTAAAAAGTATTCATTAAATTAAATACTTTAGGACCCTATATATAAGATGCAAGAGTATTAATTAAACAAATGGTTTGTTAATATTATAGAATGGGATAAACAAGCTGGGCCGAATAAGAGGCGTGTTTGATCATAGGAAGTGATCAAATTGGGGCGTCTACAATACCTACTTAACTAGTAAGTACACAAGTTAGGTATTTCCTTCTATGGATAGTCCATCATTCCAAACATAACGTAAAAACTTGGATAACCCTACTTACTTGTAAGTACATATAATTCTCTACCATACTCGATGAACTCTCCTAGGAGTAAACACAAGCTTTCCTAGTTAAATCAATAACTTAACTAAGTGTTCCATATGTGCTTTTCATGTTCAATCATACCTAGTATATAATACTTGTGATAAACACCCATCTCCTACTATGGATTAAATACAAACACATTACAACCCATGTTCAAACATATCTAGTATAATCAAATACTTGTGTCAAACAATCTCTCCTATCATGGAGTACTTAAAAACACAATATAAAAATAGCCTAAAAGCTTCAATTTCCTTTTCCAAAGACACTCTCAATTACTTCTATTGCACATAGTGAAAATATATTCCAAACAACATAGAAATCATAATAATTCTAAGTAAATAACAAGAAGAAGAGATCCTCATGCCTGTTATCACTTATCCCAATTAATGGTAGCAATGCAGCCTTCTCCAACAATAACTAGCCTAAATTTAGCTTCTCACAACAACTCTCTTTCACTTGTTGATAGCTCACTTCTCTCATTCAATAATGATATCTCATACTCACAATAGATCACTCTATTTCTCTCATAAAATAGAACAATATGGTTGGTAATAACTCAAAAGAAATGACTACAAAAGACGTATATCTCTTGGGTAAAATGCATCTCTCACAGGTGAAATGGGAGAATGATAATAATGATCATGATACCTCTCAAATGAAATGGTACGACTATTTATAAAGCAATCCAACATTCAAAAAACCTGCAGTTTAGGCATGTTGAGTGACAACAAACTTCATGCAAAGCAAGTCAGCAAAAAGGTGGCGATGAATAAAGCTCAAACACAACAAAACTTTCAACAGATCGACTTACCTCTTTGACAACAATTCAAAGATCAATTCAAAAAGCACATGGAGAATTCAAAATTTTCTCTAGCAAAGATATCTACAGGAAAATGCTTCAAGAAGTAGTGCCAAAGCCTCCCTTTTCTACTACCAAGTTGGCGTGGTTTCAAAAGAAGTGAAATAGTCAATCTTATTTCTGCAACACTTAGCAAGCTTTGACTGAAATAACGGATGAGTCAACTAATCCAATTAAGATGTTGGACTAATTCCATGTTATTCTCATTCACTGAGTCAACCAAGTCTAGATTTAAAGTATTCCTATGTTTCCAGATACGTGACATGGCGAGATATATGCAGCTTTACATACATAGTCGTAGACATTTCCAAATCATCTTCCAGCTTCATAGTCGTTGATGACTATAATTGACCTTTATTGTCATGGTCATTAAACGTCTAAAGTAGCCTTTATAAATTGACTTCATATTGACTATGCTCTGCAGGTGTAAGTCACGCCCTCACTACTAATTCATACACTGTCATAAGTCATGCATATTTCACAGAGTATTTTTTATAGTTTAGGCACAGTTGCCATCATACAAAATATGTTGCTTTTATCTTTTCTTAATGAGTTCAAGCTTATCCTAAGATTTGCCAACGTCCTCTCAATATTGACTTAATTTCTATGCTATCAATTGTGTATAGTGTGCACTTTGTTTATGGCCAAGGTGAAATATATTCAGCCTAGTTAAAATGTTTTTATATACCATGAATAATCAGTCTATGATTTAGCAATAAATCAGCCCCAATAATTTTTTATTGATAATCATTCTATCATATATCAATAATCAACCAATACGTAAATTACATATATATATATATATATACCTATATATATTTACTTGGCATTGCTCATAGTTATAATTTGACTTCTATTTAATTATCATATAATTATATATATTTGTTTATATACAAGTATATATATATGTCCACTAACAACTTTAATGCTATTACATATATATATATACATAAATACACTCCTCTATTCAAGCATAAATGTTGATGTGTATTTATATATATATATTTATATATATATATCGATATATATATATATATATATATATATATATATATATATATATATATATATATCTAGGAACATAATACCCATGATATCATGCAAAGCCATAACTTATTTGATAATCAAGTATAGACCACTATTTTGGGTAGTCGAACACACAAAGATGTTTATGTATATATATTTATATTTATACATATATACATTATTTCCAAGCATGGATGCTCACGTGTAGTTATGTATATGTATATATATATAAACACTCATCAATCACAAAATCAAGCATAGAGATATAAGGGAGGAACTCACAAGCTCAAATAGATAAACATCACCCAATAATGCACTCGCTAGTAAAAAAGACAATTACTAATGCAAGCATACTAGCTAAGGATGACTTACCTATTACCCACAAACTGACTCAATTCAATCACTCTAATGTGGTGTGTGTATGCTCAAATAGTTTACTTTTATTGGTTATCCAACCAAGATCTTCTCCCGAGTGATACTTCCCCTCCCCCTAGAGAAATGAACATTTACCTGCAACCACTAACACATGCCTACAACAGTTAATTGTTCATAACATATGCAATATACATAAACATTTCCAAAGTTAGAATAATAATAATTCAATTCACATATATGCAGTATTTCACCATGAATAATATCAACTAGAGAAATATCAAATGAGATAACATTCATATTGATAACAAGGTACAAGCATCATCTATTCATCTCCAGAATTCACATTACATTCATATTTACCCTATGTTGTAATAGTAAATAGTAACTTCACAATTGGGATGTAACATACTTCCCCCCTTATGAATCATCATCCCCGATGATCTATAACCTTTTAACATACAATTAAACTCAAATAAATTTTTACTTACTATTCTCAAAATACGTAAGATTTATAAAACATTCAACCTATGTAGCAACCTTGCCCTCCCTGGACCTTGCTTCGATTTCCCTCACTATCACATAGGGAAATCCTGTATGCCTTATGCATACTTACTCTCCTAAAGAACTTTATTACACTATCATATATACACATCCTAGATACAATAGTAACTATACATGACACCTTTTTGTTATCTTCTTTGGAGGTCTCGGTGTACGCACATCTGAAGAATAGGAGGGCCCCCGTCTTCCATGAAGGGCTTATCTTATTAATTATGGAGCACGTCAAGACTCTTATCCCTTCTCTGGCCATCAAGGGCAAGGAAAAAATTGTAAGTGATTTGTCTGGGTCGTCGGGTTCGGAGTCCCCTTCGGAATGGAACGAAGATGAGGAGGATGCTTCTGCCACAACTGTGATTATGTCTTCAAAGAAGAGAAAGGTGGTTCGTGCTAAGTGTAATAGGACTGCTAAGCAGTTGGCCCTTTCTAAGAGGGAGGACATGTTGGTGGGGTTGGGTGATTCTTCTCCCAATTCTGTGGAGGTGGTTGTTGGTAAATTTTTTTGTGGTGGTGGTTTGGAGGTGGGGACATAGGGTAATGCTGAGGGTTTGGTTGATAAACTGAGGAGGCTATCAAAACGTATTGCTAACTTGAAGAACAAGGCCTCTAAGGTTCCGACCAAGGACCTAAATGTGGCTGGTGAGGATAAGGATTTTCGTGAAAAGACGGTGGCCATTGAGGATTCTCCCATGCAGGACTTGCCCAAGGAGGAGCAGGACAAGGAAATTAGGGGTCTGGATGAGGAGGATGTGGAAAAGAATAAAGCCAAACAAGAGCCTTTGAAGGTAAATCCTCTTTCTGAGGACTTTTCTTACCTTGATGATGATGCTACCTCCATGTTTGATTTATTGGATATGGCTAGAGTTGGGGCCACTAGGACCTTTAAATTGGCCAAATGAACTCTACAGGAGTTCAATAAGATTAATATAAAGATCAGAGGTTTAAAGGAAAATATGAAGAATGTTCTGAAGGGTTCAATGTCGAACATTCTTATAAACAAAATGGTGGAACTTGAAGGTTCCTATCATGACTTTAAGTCTCTATGTGATGAAAGATTGGCAGCTCTAGAAGCCAAGGTTTTAGGCATAAATATGGATATCAAGAAGTTAATGCAGGCATGCCATATCTCTGTGAAGAACAATGCAGACTCCTTGGAAGTCCTTTTCAAGAAAATAAGTGAGCTCAGGGAGGATCAGGTTTATTTCTCTGAGCTTATGGAGAAAGAGCATGCAACCAAGGGGAAGGGTAAAAAAGTTGCTAAGGATGATGACAAAGGTCCTACTGGTAGAGGGTCTGTTGATTGGAAGAAAACATTTGATACTAAGAAGAAGGAGTTGTTGGATATGGTCGAGAGGCACAAGAACCAGTAGATTGAGGTCGCCAACACTCTGAGATGCCTAAATTAGTGTCTGGTCTTTTCTTTCTTTCTTTATGTTTCCTGTTGGGTGTAGGTTTCTTTTAGGCTATTTTGCTATTTTGTGGTTGTTGGTGATGTTGGTGGTTATTTGTCTCACTTTTAGTATAGCACTCACTCATTTGTATTTTTTGGTTGTTGGGTTGTTGTTGGTGGTCTTTTGAAAATATTTCTTGGCGACATTTTGTATCCTCAGTTGTAAATGGTTTCAATATTTAGTCTACCATTTTTTCTTATTTGGCTATAATAATATATTGTACATTCGCTCAACTGAATGTTTCATAGTATGATCATGGTTTACACAACCCTACCATTATTTGCTTGTTCAAAACTGAAATAACCTTCTCAAGAATACTAAGTAACTACTTCCCACAATATATTATTTAGGATTGAAATCCTATAAGTCAAGTTTCCAAATAGCGTTGATTACTTTGATGACTTTTCCCACTTAGAACATTATGTCAATTTTACCGACATAGACAGATTGATATGTCTTGTGTTCTATCACTTTCCCTCTAGAATATCAAGAGAGTATACATGTCCTACCGATGATGACATCCTGTTATCATTTCCTTGCATACTAGACATTATCTTGCCACATTCCTTGCAACCTCTTACTCTATCTTTTCCCCGATTATAGTGGATCCCCATCTGACAATTCCCTTTGTCGTTCTAATGTCCTATCTCTGACACTAATTTCCTCATTTCATTCCTAAATCTTCCAAAATTTTGGGTACATGGGTTATTTTATATCCAATATTAGTCTATTCCTTGACTAAGTGAAAACCTATTTTACAATATCACGCCTCCTTTAGTTTCCAAGTAATAATGGTTAGGAGTTTTGCAAAGATAAATCCCATTTATCTTAGGACATCCATACCATGGATTTCTCTTGTCCTTGGATTATTTCTAAAGATGTACTTCATATTTTGATACAATCTAATTTTCCCTATAAAATTGGTACTAATTTTGAGTATTAATCCTTGTTCAATCATGTTGGTCCCTAGAATATATCAAATTTACTTGCATACCTAATTACCAAGCACGAGTGTTCCTTGTTATCTCCTTTAATTCACTTAATCACATAGGTGAGTCCCAACTTCAGTATATCCTATTTGAGCTCAAGTAACAACCTCGATGTTCTAATTTTAATATAAGAGCCAATAAAAGTTGAGTCTTGTTAATAATATCACTTCCTTTCAAGAGTATAAAGTATTTAATCAAGTAGCTACTTTAACTCACTAGGTGTCCCACCTATGTTTCCATTCATATAGAATTTTCATAAGCTCAAGTGATTTACTCATTCACATGGGCGAATCTCAATCTCAATATTTCCTTCCAATTCTTAGGATAGAGTCCTCAATCAATGACTAGTCTGATGTTATAGGTTTCTCTACCCCTATATGTTCCAATCAGGACCAAATGTACAACTCAACTAAGTAAGTTATTCCCAACTTAAAGGTGTTAATGAGTAGTCTAGTTTATATTCCAATCCAATAGGTAAAACTTAACCTAAGGTATCTCTTTTTTTATTCAAATGAACTTCTTGTCCCAATTAGGTTATTTTAAACCTAGGGTTTCATTCAAGTATAAAGTATGATCAAATAATCATTTTCATAAAGATATTTTTGATGTGGTTCACATAACGTCACATCCTACCATATCTTTCACTCCATCTTATGGCTTTATAGCACAACCCTTATCATCCCCAGGTCTCTTAGTATAGTAATCTATTGTGTCAAGTCGCTTCATGACATGGATATATTTCATAATATGTAGTATTACTACTTATATATAGAAATAACTTTTGGATCTAAATTCTCTATATAAGGTATATAGGAGTGTAGAGACACTTTCTTCCAATTCATGAGTAACCTAGATCTTCCCTTGTCAATCCCATAGACAATGATCTTCCCTATCATGATCAAATTATCTGCCTATCCTTTTCTAAGGCATCAATGTTAGTATCGTTTGATCTTCCATTCAAATAAATATAAGGTATGGGATGATAATAGGTCATAATCCTTGACCTTTCCATTTATCTTTCCAAAAATCCCCATACCTTTTCCTTGTGGTCATAAAATGTATGACTTAATTGACATCACGACTTACGAAGTAGTCAATAGTTCTTTTAAATCGAAAACATGTCCACATTTTCCGTTGGGTGGGGTACTTAACCTGATTCAATCCACACTCTTCCTTCCCCCCTTAGTGTTTTCATGACATTTGTTCGACTCAAAGTTGAACTCCTAGTAAACACTTGGTTCTTTTGAAAAGATTTATCATTTCTTTGTTGTTGGATTTCTTTTTCCTTTTCATGCCTCAATGGTATATTTTGAATATACTTTTCCCAAAGTTAGATTCATCATTGATTTCTAATGGACTGTAGATTCAATATTTTGGATCGTCTAGTAGGAGATCTAATGAATAATTAGCAACTTACGAGTTATGAGTCACTCAATTAATCTAATTCCTTTTCCGACATCCTTTTTGTGGAGAATTATCTATACTCACAAAGCCTCTTTGTTGATGTACCTTTCAACTTAGAACGTTGTCTTCCTTACAACTTCTATTGATCTAACACAGTGACATACCGAATTTCGTTTCCTTTGGAACTTCTAAATATATGTTGGTTTTTTTTGACATGTTGGTGAGTTCATCTTATAACTCCAACCTATCTATGTACTATCCAAACCTTTGTCAAGCTAACCTATTTTACCTTTACAGGTTTCTTTCCTATATTCACCTTTTCAAGTGACTTTATTCCAATGCTTGGAATCCTATTCTCTCATAACCTTTAGAGATACCAAAGTTGTTTGGTATTTTTTTCTCATCTTTATCAAAAGCTTTGAATTGATCTCTTTGATTTTGGTTGGTGGAACCATGACCACATCATTGATTACTTCATTCTGACCATTCCAGTCAATTTCTCTTTTCCTAGGTACTAACTCTTTTCTTGCAAGATCCTATCCTTATATAAGGCTTAGATTTATGTCAAGATTTCTCCAACCTTTTGGATACCTCCTTTGTTGAATTTCTACTACAATCTAATTTATGCCAACATTGTATTCACATAGATTCGTAGTGTTTTCACTAAATCCAAGAAATTTTGACTCTTTACAACTATAGTTTGCTACTATAAAAGGGTTATCTTCATTTCTTTTCATTCCCTTATAGTCATATAACTATTTCGTAGGATAAAGGTATATATTGGTTATTCTTCCTAACCTTCCTACATAACCCGATTGCATAATCTTCCACAATCTTAGGTAATATCATAAGTTGTTGGTTTAGAAAGTTACTACTCCAGGGATGAATCTTAACTAGTCCCAAATTTATACAACTTTCCAGTAATTCTTATCTTCCTTTTTACTCCCCTATGTTCTTTTTGTTGAATGACCAAGATACTAAGAGGGGGGTGAATCAGTATCTTCTCAAACTTATTGAACAAACACCATCCAATTATACCAATGCATATAATAGTAAAAATGAGCAAGAGCAGTAACAGATCATAAAAGTACCCAACACATGAACACCAAGATTTTTACGTGGAAAACCCAAAATGGGAAAAACCATGGTGAGGATTAGCTCACAATATAGTATAACCGGTTATAAGATATTACAAAGGGTGGATCACTATCAGGACTCACTGTCCAAAATGGGAGGCTCACTACCTACAAAAGATCTAATTTCTTTGCATCTTCCAAAGCATTGGCAACTGTAGTGTACTCCATTCTCACAAGGTCACCTAACTAACCAATATTCTAATGATATCTTCCTTTTGCTTATGTAAAATAAATAATTTCTCTATGTGAGCAGAGATAGCATTCCAGGTGGTTTTGTCTTTGTCTTTGGATGCACTATAAGTACTGGAAACAACTGTCAACTGGGACTCAATGGAGTCCATGAGATCTTTAATATTTTGGGTGGCATCCAACCACTTTATGCAATAAGCAAATACATTATTTGTTTCAGACTCACAAGCTTGCACAACTTCCAGGCTCTTTTTCACTTTGGTGTGTGCCAGAGCACACTCATCATGAAGTGCCAAAATCCTTTTATCTGCTAATTTCTCCTCAATCTCTTGCCTTGTCTTCTCACCAAGTCCAAAGGCATACTCCTTAAAGGAGTCCAATAGAAGTTAAGGGACAAATTTTATTGATGAAATTTTTGAAACACATCAAAAGGGGATAGAGCTTTGAGAGCATCATCAATAAGCTTTGTCCCCTTTTGATGTGTTTCCAGAATTTCTCTTCTTCTAGATGCATGCAATGTATCCCCTAACACAAACTTATGAACAAGAGAAATCTTATCCAAGTTCACACTACCTTGAATCATGGGGAGTTGTAGAAGTTCCGAAGGAATCACCAATTGGGACCTAATCTACTTGGATAACAAGCCTTTCAATACATCATCGCCGGAGGAGGATTCTCCGAGGGACCTTTGAGAATCTGCAACCTGCCTTTGATCTTCTTTATTCTTCCTGGTAGATTCCCCATTTCTTTCTTCTTCCTCTACTCTTTCTTCTTCCCCTACTTTCTCTTCTTCTTCTACTTTCTCTTCTTCTTGTTTTCCATCTTCTTCTTTTTCAACTATCTTTGTTTCCTTATTCCTCATTCACTTCACCTTCATCTTTATCTTTTTCTTCTTTAGCATTATCTTTTTCACCTTCATCTAGCTCCGGAAGGACAACATCGTGCTTCTCTGGTTCAACTTCTTCCTCATTTTGCTTCTCTAGATCTTTGGAGGATCATTTGCAACACTTGTATCTGGAAGGATATTTGCATCATTTATATCTGAAGGAATGTCTATATCACTTGTACCAAAAAGAATGTCTTCCTTAACCTCTGCAGAAACTTCTTCTCCTGATTTAGGTGCAGAATCAAATGGGAGTGCACCAAACATACCATATTTATCAACCATACCCTTGATGGCATCTGCAGTTTCTTTCCTTATCTTCTTTATCTCCTTTGTATCCTTTGTCATCAAGGTATTCACCCTTTTCTTCATCCA
>VDFB02369494.1:0-12125 GCA_007258455.2 Sequoia sempervirens | reverse complement strand
CAAGGAACCAATCAAGAATTTAGGAGATAATAACAACCTCTTAACACCAAACCATACCAAAACCAAACAACTAGATACCTGATCATATTGTTCCAATGCTCAAATATACCTACATGTCCATGACACCATAATCATCACCATCACTATATTTTCACTCAACTCTCACTAGCACAAGAATCCAAGTATTCACACTTGTCAACCTATATCCTCAAACCAAGATACAACCTATCGACCTATCACCATCAAAGTGCAACTCTAAAAAATCTATAAACCTATACTAAGAAGAACCAAATTGATAATAAATTTTATCAAACATAAATATCACCTAAAAACATTTATTCTCTCAAGGTTTCACCTCTTGACTCATCTGAATTCTCATACAATCGCACTTTAAATCTCAAGAACCTATAAGTGATTAAACAATTATAAAAACCTATTTTCACTAAAAACTAATTATCTACTTGATTCACTATGTAGTACACTGCACATGCTCTCCAATTCCTATTGAAAATTGAAAATTTAATTCTATATGAAAGAGTTATGACAAAACTTTTGTAACTAAGAATATGTTATTTAAAGGCCCAAAAGCTTGATAAAAAAAGAAATATTATAGAAATAAACCTATACCACTATGTCTTTCTATGAGAGAGATTTTCATTGACTATAGGAAGTTGAAAATATGACATTTTTCCAATTTTTCTTATTGGTGTCTAGTTGTCAACCATTAAGTGGTCAGTTGGTGGCCCCACCAATAATAATGGCATGTTGGCTGCCCTCAAGTTGCACTCTTTTGGTGGTGGTGGCAAGATGGGTGAAAACCTCTAAATGGAGGAATCAACCCAAACATTAAATTTTATTTATTTTTTAACAATACTTTTTTAAATAAAAATTGAGTAGCTTAAGGATTATTAATCCCTACAAGTTGGGTGGGGGTGACCCATGGAACCAAGGCTCACTCAGAGCTGACAATGCCAAGTATGGAGATTGTTTCCACTTGCATAAGCTAGAGGTGGTAGTGGGGTCTACAAACCACCCCCACCAAAATTTGATTTATTTTAACTTTTTCTAATTTTAATTTTCTATAATCTTTCAATAGTATTGTATTTTCATAGGAACAAAATTTTAGGCTGATATATTTAATTTTTTCTTCTTTGCAACCCTTCAATCGAGTTTTATGTCCATTTGGTCATATAGATAGGATTGTGGGGTAAAGAAATTATATTTTTCATAGTGGCCAAAATAGGACAACTTTTATATCAATCTTAATTTATTGACCATATTGGATCTAATGGTGAGGCATGTTTTATCTCAAGATGTCATCTCTGAAATTTCACCTAAAAACCCTCATGTGAAAGCATAATTCAAGAAACTCTTTTGACCAAAATTTCTCAAACCCTATATCTATAATAAACCTAGCAAATCTAAAACCCCTAAAATCTCAAATCTACAAAAACATACTTGCACATGTGTTTCATACCTTTTAATTCCTCTGATATTTTTTTACCATCACTAGATATTTACCCTTGATATTTTCATGCTATATTGACACCCTATTTTTTCTATAACATTAATTATATTAATAATTTATTCATTATAAGGCCATATTAAGAAAATATATGAAAATCCAAAACATCCCAAGGAGTTTGGGTCAAAATCAATTGGACAAGGGGCAAGGTCACCCTTACCCTAAGGATTCTCTATTTCAATAAATATTACTTTAATGCTAGATTTGAGAATTATAAAGTGTTCCCAAGTTGGCATATATCCAAAAATATCAATTGGGATGCATATATAAATAAGTTTTATCTTGAATTTGAACATTAGAGAAGCAATATGAACAATAAAATACTATGATCAATCATGCACTATTATGCTCTTATTGTGAATATGTATATGAGTTATCATCTACATGCTAGCTACAAAAATATATTGTGTTTTGTGACTAACCTCTTATAAGTATTCAAGAAATTCAATCATTCATCAATCAACTCTTTTTAGTAATTTATGGTGTGAACATCACTAAGACATAGATTTGATACCTAAGGTAACATTATCAGTTATCATTTGTATTTATAGTCATTTATTATTTATCTGGCCTCTACCCAACCTAGGGTTAACCCTCTTTACCATCATTGTTTGTTGTTTGTAAAGGTGGAAACACAAAAATTTGGTTTAACTTAGGAAAGCCTCTATACAACATAACCTTTCCCACTCTTTTCATGTGTATAAGTTGGATCCATAAGTTTTGTCAACAAAAAAATGTAGAAAAGTGTAGAGTAGACTTGAACCTTAAAAACTAGACTTTAAGCATTCAAAGATCCTTGTTTCTAGTCAAGGGATCCCTCATCCTTGTCCCTCAAATTCAAGCTCAATTTTTATGTACATTTTCTTATTGGTCACTTTTTCCAAACCTACATCTCATCCATCATTTTTTTCAGCTATCCGATAAATTACATTTGTATATCTAGGGTTTATGTCAAAGAGATTAATAAGATTTCACATCAAATTTCTCCCTTTCGTAACACAACAGAACCAAACCCTAGAATATTGGCTCTTCCTTGTGGCAACTAGTCAATCATCAAACCCTAGTTGGTTTATGTTCTAATGTTAATTTAAGGAAAGATTGATCCAAGTTAATCTACCAGTTAGATCTAGGATCTCGTTTTCCCCTTTACAAATTCATGCATTTTTCATGGATTCAAATTTGTACCTGTAGACATCAGAAATATGCAGATTGATATCACACCCTGATCTACTAACATCGTTTCTTCCTAAATCATCCCTCGGTCTAACTATTTAATCAAATTCCCTTATCTGATTAAATTCATCAATATTCATCTCTTAATTAAATAAATTATTTTGTCTAATTAAGTCACTTTCCCTTGTTAATTAAATCAATCTCATCTCGATCTAATTATCCCTATTTAATTAAATAATCAATTTATTTGATTAAATTTAGTCTATCTATTAAATTAAATAAATTAAAACCTTATTTGATTTAATCTAATTATCCCTTTCTTTTAATTAAATAAATCAAAATCTTTATTTAATTAGCCTCTTATCATATTCCTCTCTTTTTTATTTAAATTAATCCAAAATCTAAATCAAATTGTCAAATCAACTAAATATCCCCTTAAATTAATCAAATCCTGATTAATTTAATCCTAATCACTCAAATCCTCTAGATTTTGCAACTTGCACAATTAAATCATTTATTTGATTTAATAATTCCCTATTTTCATTCAAAAAAGGCATCTAAGTGGGAATATTCCTCAAATTTGAAATCTCCCCCAAAAAGGACTTGTCCATCCAACAAAGCATTTAAAGCTCTTACATTGTCTCTTACATGTCTCCCACTTGGCATTTAACTCATTTTTCATCCCCCCTAAACATGTCATCTCATCAAATTCAAATTTCAAACTTGCACATTCCTCAAAACTTGCTCTAACTCTTCATCCCTCTCACATGTTGACAAGTGGCATCATATCATTATTGAATCTTTGTCCCATTACTGATCAAATTTGACATCTCTTCAACTTATCAATCTATAAATAAAGAGCTCATATCCTTATTTCATCATCCACATCTCAAGCAAAGTTACCATGCTAAAATACTTAGCAATTCTCATCCATCTCATTGAATCATAGCTAGGTTTTTTGCAGATTTTAGCTTGGAGCATTCATCAACCTTCATCAAAGTGGATCACAACCTTCATCAAATCATCAAAGCTAGCATTGGAGTTGGGAAAGGGCCAATTTTCACATCAAATTGGCACCAACTCCCTCAAGAGATCAAGAATTTACATTGCTTTCATAGGATTTAATCTCTTTTGTTGATTTCTCATTGTATTGCTTTCATTTTCCTATTTAGAGCATTGATAAATGGATTTCTTGAGGAATCATGTTTCTAACTTGCATTTCAATTTTCCAATGTAGTTTGTTTGTTGTGTTTTATGCGTATTAGGATCATGGTCTAAGCATATTGGCGCTTAGAAGGAGGGTCATCAATGTGATTCTAACATTATTTAAAAAAAAAAAAAAAAAAAAATTGCCATTTTACGCTTTGTTCAAGTAAATCCCTTCGCTTTTAGCACTTAGTCAATACTGTTATAGGCATCACTGTCATCATCATATAGCGCTACCGTCACTATTAGTAGCCACGGTCATCGTTATAGCACACCTCGTCATTATTATAGCATGCCCGGGTCATCAAGTATAGCACCGGGTCACCGCTTTAGTGCTACCGGGGTCACTATTATAGCCTCAGTCACCGTTATAGCTCGTCAATCGCTTTAGCCTCTATGAGTCAGTTTTAAAATGACCATATCTTGGTCATATGAAGGTCTTTTTTGATGCTTTTTTTTTTTGAAATAGGGTAGAATTTCGTAAGCTATCCAATGGTGTAAGTGTTTCTTAACTATAAATTAGTTAAAATTTTCAAATTTTCATTTAAAGTAAGAACACATGATAACTTGGCTAAGTTTTAGGGTGTTTTGGTAAATGGTTTGTCTAACCCCTATATCCTTTTGTTTCTTTTGATCTCATCTAACATTTTGATCACTTTTGTAGGTTGGAAATTGAAATCAAAATAAAGAGGAGCATGAGGATGATATTTTGTCTAATCAAAGTGTTTTTTAACACTTAAGTGTTTGTTTAACACTTCTTCAAAGAATTTGTCTTC
This sequence comes from Sequoia sempervirens, assembly GCA_007258455.2. Lineage (NCBI taxonomy): Eukaryota > Viridiplantae > Streptophyta > Pinopsida > Cupressales > Cupressaceae > Sequoia > Sequoia sempervirens. The sequence continues at coordinate 7,445 of VDFB02369494.1, read as the reverse complement.
CTTCTCCTTCTTAGGAAACTAGTTTTCAATTGGGCTTAAAAAGAACCTTTTTCATTTCTTGCAAAGGCTAAAATAAACTTTAGGATCACAACTTACTAGATTTGATTTATTGGATTAACAATTGAACAAGGCAATTTCTCACACTTCATTTGGTGCTTTAAAACGAAATCATCATTGCTTTGAGGGTTTAAAAATAACAAGTGTAGTTTTGTTTGTTTGTGATGGCTTACTTAGACTAAAGCCATTGGAAAAGGACGTATGCGCTTCTCTCGCGCTTTATAGCGATCTTGAGAATCAAAAGGTCTTTTCCATGACTTTGGGTTGAGATAAAACAATCACCTCCACACTTCGATTTGGGCTTAAAATTGAACAAACTATTATGCGAGTGTGAGTGGGGACTTTGTTGCGTACATTCTCTTTCCTTGTTGCCTACAAGGATTGATCGAGTTATGAATATTGTTCTTTATTCGCTTTTGTTTATCTTAGAGGGCCCGCCTTGTGGGAAAAAGTAATCACCCAAGGGAACGGCTCAACCGGTAACACTCTAAAGCCAAGAGTATTTCCGGCCGGGATATAAATGTGGATATTGGAAGAAACGCCAATATCACGCGGTTGACTCCGACAAGATGGATCCGAAAGGGGACTCTTGCCACATTGGGTCAACTCCTACGAACGGAAAGTCCTTATTTAGAACCCATATGTGCTTAGAATTTTCCAAAATCCTTTATCTATTTGTTGGTGCAAGAACGGCCGCTCAAGCCACTCCCACACTCTACGGCCTTCTAGTAGAGATGGAAAGCATGCCATGGAGTTTCATGGGTGTTGATGCTTGGCTGCCCCGATTGATGATAATGAGCCATGGAGGGGAGCTAGTGGGGTCAAGCATCTAACCATCCACTAGAGATAAGCGTAGCTGGACTTGTCCAAGTGGGAATCCAACAAATATTGTCTTACACATCCATAGGATTGTACTTATTCTTGGGTTACAAAATGCATTGCTTGATTGAAAACATCATGAAACAAACACTTAACATCATCCAAATTTCAAACCCTTTTGAAGATAAATACCATTGACTCAATCCATATGTTACTGCTTTCCCTGGGGATTCACGTCCTTAGAGGTTCCTAAGCATTGGATTAAATCTTAATTTGTCTTCTTAAGTAAACAATAGGAAACCCTTGCCTTAAGTTCATTAAACTTCCACATAACATATCTTGTGGGGTTTGAAGAAATTAAGACATTGGACATCTTAGTTTGAAAACCTAATTGAAGAAAGTGTTTTTTGGTAAAATAAAGACATTAAGCAAAGCTAAACAAAAATGAACTTTCATGGGTGTTGAAGACTCCAAATCCTAAAGCACAAATCATTGATTGGAAATCTAAATGTTCAAATCATTTCTTGGTTACAAAGGTCATTAGGAAGCATTTGCATGCTCTTCAATACCTAGGTCTAAGCAAACAAAGTGTATCCTTTTAGGTTCATTTTAGGATCAAAACATATCAAAATCATTTTTCACCCATCCTTCAAAACATCAAAACAAAAATCCATCTCATTATCACCTTTTGGAAAATCTTGAAATCATCCTTGATACTAGGCTTTGTGGTAAAACCAAAATCATCAATATCATTGAGACAAAAATCCTTGAGAACATTAGCAAAAAAATCTTTTGCTAGGTATGTGTAGATGCATCCTTTTGCATATACTTAGTCAAAATTATCAAAATCATATTATCTAGCTTGGTGTAGGTAGATGAATCCTTCTTCATATGCTTAGTGAAACAATCATCTTGTTTGAATAGGTGTGGGTAGATGCATCCTTTTCCTCACACATATTCAAATTATCATCCTTTGAACAAAGCTATTCCTTAGATCATCATCCAACATCTTAGGGTATTTTTGTTCAAAATCAAAATCAAAATCCAAATCAAGATCAAGGACAAAATCTCAAAATCCAAAAATCAAACCAATCAAAAATCCAAAGTCCTAGCATTTCATTCAAGATCTATCAAAAGCCAAAAACATCCATAACATCCATCTTTAAACATCACCATCTTATCATCATCACACTTGATCCTAAAAGGCATCCTAAAACTTTCACTTTGGGACATAAAATAGAGATTGATCCAAGGAATCAAGAGATTCATCTCCCATATTCTTGAAGATTGATCCTTGTTGTATGGTTCTAACGAGATCTCAATACAAGAAGAGTATGGAAGCCCACAAAGAAACTCATGCTTCAAGTAACCTTAGCCAAACAAACGCAGAAATGAATCTTGCAGAATCAAGCAATCCATTCGTCCCCTCATCATCACAAAACCCACAAGAAGAAAACCAAGAAGAGGACCCTACTTTTGGAATGTCTCGCGAGGAAATGACAGAAATGCTTCAAAATCCGAACAACCATAGAATCATCAACATCATGATGAGACTTAACCCTTCATTGTACATGCTTGAACTAGCAAAACAAGGGGCCAAGTTGCCTTCGGATTTTGATGTGAGTACTATAGTGGATACGTCATTTCCTCTGATCTCATCCACCATCCCTATTTCATCTACACCTCCATCCCAAAACATCACCCAAAACATCCCGCAAATCACAACATCGTTTTCTCCAACACAACCCAATGTCAACAAAGGAAATGCATTTCTTAATGCTCTTCAATCACATCCCCTTGTCAACAATCAAAACTTGGATGCAAACACCACCTTGGAACAAAACACAATCAACAACCCATTACACAAAAATGTTCCTCTCACTTTACATTATGACCCATCATCAACATCTTTTCATGGAGCACCACAAACACCTCTTCTCACAAACTCACAAGAAGAGGGAGATACATTCGGATTAGGGAACTTATTCGACACCACGACATTCTCACAACAACTCACACCTCTCACATTTCCACCTCTTTCGCCATTGCCATTATCATCCACACCACTCCTTGGTTTAGGGCTTCCCCCTCTACCGAGTATCAATCAAAACAACATCCCAACCATCAATCAAAACATTTTTCCAAATGCTCAAAACTTATTGTTGACATCACACCAACAAACGACAAACACACAAGCAATGGAAACATCATCAAACACCCACAAAACATTGCAAAGCATGGTCTCTCAAAGGCCAATCACATCAACGATGCCACTTACCACATCAACAACACCATCCACCAATCACCACATCAACACGACAACACCATCCACCAACCAAATAATCAACACAACATCATCATCTACCACCATTCCAAATCCACCACCACCCCCACCACCACCAATGTTCACCACATCAAACCAATTCGACGCAACATTACAAGCCGCTTTTCAAAGAGGATACCAACAAGTACAAAAACAAAAAGCCGTGCAACAAGCCGCTCAAGCTGCACAAGATTCCAAAGCTGCACAAGCCGCAATACAAGCGCAACAAGTGCAACAAGCCCAAGCTTTATTGCAATAGCAAAAACAACAAGCTGCCCAAGCCGCGCAAGCATTGCAAGCACAAAGGGTTGCTCAAGCACAACTATTATTGCAGCAAAAAGCCGCACAAGCGCAAGCCCAAGCACAAGCTCAAGCGCAAGCACAAGAAGCACAAGCACAACTTCTTGCACAAGCAGCGCAATTGCAAGCATATCAACAAGCACTAAAGCAATACCAAGATCAGCAAGAAGCAGCAAAATTGGTAGCCCAACAACAAGCGTTGTGGGAACAACAACAAGCAGAACAACAAGCATTGTTAGATCAGCAACAAGCGCAACAACAAGTAGAACAACAAGCGTTGTTAGAACAACAACAAGTACAACAACAAGCAAAAATCCTAGCGCAACAACAACAAGAGCAACAACAAGCATTGTTCATCCAAAAACAAGTAGAAGCCTACTTCGCCCGCCACAACATATCGATACCATTGAACAATGCACCAACCAACCCATCTATCCAAACCACGATTGCAACACCCCAAAACATATTCATCCCACCCCCTGATCCTCAGAATGATATGATGACACAACTCAAGTTGCTCTCGCAACAAGTACTCGATCTTCAATCAGGGCGAACAACCAAAATACAAAGCAACTTGTCTCCCTATCCATTTGATAGGAGCTTAGAAATGAAACCATTCCCTAAGGGATTTGAAATCCCCAAATTTGACAAATATCGAGGGACAGGAAATCCTGAAGATCACATCAGGGAATTTCAGGTTCATTGCATGGAAGTCGCATATGACGATACGTATCTGATGCGGCTATTTCCTAGAAGCTTGGCGGGTCCCGCTATAGAATGGTTCTCTCACTTACCTACAGGCATTAGAACATTCCAAGAGATTACAAGTGCATTCATTAAGAACTACGCAGGTAACATTGCAATGGATGTTAGTCTCGAAGAACTATACGCTCTAAAACAAGGGAAGAATGAATCTTTCGCTTCATTTCTTCAACGATGGCATCCAAGGCCAATCGGAGCAAATGGACCATGCCCGAAGAACAACAAGTCTGCACAATCATAGCCAATCTTGAAAGTCGTCTATCATTCCATCTCAAAGTTCAGGGTATCACCACATACGATCAATTGATCTCCAAGGCGCTTAGCATCGAAAGAGCCCTTGTGACTCAACCCATCGAATCAACATCATATCACGAACTGCAAAACAACCGCCTGTCATCAAACTACAATGATAAACCTCGCACATGGGTGAGAAACAAAAACGTCACTAATGATGGTGTCGTAGACGCCAAGGTGGTCATTAGTGGTCCACGCCAAAACACACCCACACCGCAAATCCAACCACAATGCCAAAGCACTCATCACACAACATATCAACCCAACAATAATCCCACCATCAATAATGTCAACGACCAAAGAGGACCACCTCAATGCAAAACATACCCCAAATGAAAATACGCTACTTTGGGCGAACCACTGGAAGACATCATGAAAAAGCTAATCGACGAAAAACTCATTCAAGCTCCTACATTTGAGAATTATCAAGAACCTGATGTCAAACCTCCTTGGTACAATGAAAATCAACTATGTGAGTTCCAAAAAATCAAAGGCTACACCGCAAAACAATTGTATGAGACTCAAGAACATCATCCAAGCTCTCATCGACAAAAGAATCATAAATGTGGAAGCACCCATTGGCAATCAGGATCTTAAAATCTACACAAATCCAATGCCGAATCATGGCAACAAAGAGAATAAAAGTGATAAAGGGAAAGGTAGTGTAAACTATGTATAATAAACAGCTTGTTAAGGCTAACTCATCGAAAACTGCATGGTCATCACCATCAAGGGCGCCCATGCCGAAGACTGTGGAGTCACCACAAGAGGCGGAAAAGTCACCATCGCAGGATCATCCCAACCCAATAGAGTCCCTTCATCAAGAGCTGTTCCGTATAGCTACAATGTTGTAGACCAACTCAAGAGAACGCCAGCACACATCTCCATCATGGAGTTGTCAAAAATCTCATCGGCCCATAAAAAGATCCTCGAAGAAGCATTAGCCTCATCCACCGTCCCCACAAATCTTGATGCAGAACAATTCCAAGCTATGGTCGGAAACATCATAACACCTAATCTCCTTACGTTTTCTGACCAAGATTTTCCCGCCCAACCATCTCACAATCGTGCACTTCACTTGGAGGTCATTGTGAACAAAAGCAAAATCAAAAGGGTCTTGGTGGATGGAGGTGCAGGTTTGAACATCTGTTCTTTTAGTCTCATCAAGCAGTTAAAGATATCAGAAGATTCCATTGATAAAGGGAAGGGCATCACAATCAAAGCATATGATGACCAAGAAAGAGTGTCTCGTGGCACAATTAAGCTCCCTATCCAAGTAGGGCCAACGCTATGGAAACCACCTCGCTAGGTCCCGACTCTAATTTACCATACAACACATTCTCCTCGGGATTTTATGGATCCATGCAATGAAAGCCGTGAGCATCAACCTTCCACCAATGTTAAAAATTTACACATAATGGACAAGAGGTTACCATCCATGGAGATCCCGAAATATTTACATAATCGCAAGAACCTTGAAGCCAAATATTACAAAATCCCCCAAGTGCCTAAAATGATGAAGGCCCATCCACATCAAGCATCGATCCCAATCTTCACTCACAGCCCACTTCTGCGGATAAAGATAATTCACCATTCCTACTATATCCGAGCATCAAGTTCATCATCCAAGAGGATGGTTGTGGAAGTTATAGGCTCCCTAACAATGCTTTTGTGATAGGAGAGTTACCACAATCTCCAAGATCACGAGGACGACCACAAGAAAATCAAGCTCCCACATCTCAAACCTATCCTCAAAATTATCCTGAATTCACAAGGTGGGGAGACCTTGGCCACAAGGTAATTGAAGCAGATCCATCAAACATGTTGTATCGAGATGAAAGACCGACACCTGAATTACCAATGGATGAAAGAAGCAGAGGCCTACACATGATGCTTGCGATGGGCTATGATTGAAACCAAAGATTGGGACAAAATGACAATGGCCTCATAATACCTATCATGCCGGAGACGCGACCCATAACAAATCTTGGTCTTGTATGTGCCACTCCGAGAATAACCATACGTGGCCGAAGTCCTCCGGTTAGAGCTGCTAATGTTTCTCCTCAGCCGGTAATAGTACAACTACACTCACCAATAGTCACAGGTAGGGACACACATAATTTTATCACTGAGCCCTATATTAGTAGCGATGATGAAGATATCATATCCAATCTCCCTAGGTTATTCAAAGATACCACTCTGTGTATGATTAGTACCATATCCTTTGAACCAAATACGCAAAATCATGAGATCCGCTTAGTCTACCCCCAACTGATCGACTATGACCAACGAGGACCACCAGTTCTCGATACATTCAAAAATGATGAAGCTCTCTCAGAATTGATGGGGTTGAGGGATAACATTCCAGATGGAGATCACAAGGAAGGATTCATAATGGAATTGGACACACACGCCTACTACGGGGAAACGATTGAATCTTTCAGTCGCAAAAGTGAGAAACTAAGAATCACATCCAAGTCCTTGAGTGAAAACCACACCGTGGCACTCTCTGACAAGAAAATAGTAAAAATAAAGGACGTATCCAATGGTGAAAACCTCTCTGAGGCACCTGAGGATGAAGGATTCAATCTTCCCCAAGAGCTATTCATCAAGAGAAGTCATACCTACGAAAAATGCAACCTACTAACCTAGAACAGAGGAGACCGTGATATCACATTCTATGCGGAATCACTATTATCAAAAGAGCAAGAACTCCTAGCAGTATTCTTAAGGGAAAGACAAATAAACTTTGCATGGAGTTATGCTAATATGCCAAGACTTGATCCAAATACTGTGGTCCACCACCTAGCAGTGTATCCAGATGCAAAACCTGTCAGACAGAAGCTTCGCAAAATGCATCCTCAAATTGCTTTGTTAGTCAAAATGGAGC
>VDFB02369492.1:69772-105769 GCA_007258455.2 Sequoia sempervirens | reverse complement strand
TGACCTTGCTGCCATGGTACCTTACAATCAAAACATAATTGTCTCCTTCAAAGCTCATTCTTGGACATATCTGAGGGGTTGGGTTTGGGTGGTGCCATTCTTGGAGGAGGAAGGTCTCTTTGAGGAAACTTCTTGGTCACAATGGGTAGTGCCTTGTTGGAGAATGACCTGCCCTTCATTGATGAGTCTTCCAAGTTCAAGGCTCTTCTAATGGCATATTGTAGTGAGCTCGGATCCAATGCCTTCACCAAACCTCTAAGGGGTTCAGAGGCCTTCAACAAAGAGGACTACGAGCCTTCTTTCCGTCACATCTGGAACCATCTTTGCCAATCTCTCAAACTCAGCAACGTAGTTCTCCACTTTCCCCGCTTGCTTCAGTTGTGCCAATTCCCGGAAGTGGATTTCTAGATCCTTCCTATCAAATCTCTCTATCAACATTTGACTGAATTCTTCCAATGTTTTGATGGAATTATGGCTTTGTGTAACCATACCATGATACTACCATTTGTGGGCCAAACCCTCAAGATGTAGGGTTGCAAACTTGATGGCCTCTTCTTCGTACATGGGATTCAAGGAGAAATATGTATCTAATTTTTGCAACCAAGCCCTTGTTGATGAGCCCCCAAAACCATCAAAAACTGGGATGGTGATTTTTCCCAAGCGATGTTGGATGTCCTTCCTATCTTTATACCTTCTCCTCCTATGCCCCCTTTTAGTCTTCATGTCATGAAATTCTGTGAAAGTTAAATCTCTGCGAATAGCTGCACTTAAAGAATGGTATTTGTTATGCAATTTGGCAATTTCAGCCTCCTCTTTAGGTGTCATTTCTGGTTCACTTTTAGCCCCTTGGTCCAGCAATTTGGGTTTGAAGAATTTAGTGGAAGCTGCTGGGTTTTAATATACCCGAACTATTGCTCTTAGGTCTATTTTGTATTGCTTTACCAACACCCAGTTGTTGGCCCTCAAAAGTTGGACCATTTCGACCATAGTGTCCTTCATGGTGGATTGGGACTCCTTGGATTCTTTGACAAACTGCTGTCCCTCATCCTCCTTGTCTCCCATTGCTTTCTTCTTCTCTCTGAGATGATATCTCAGATCTCTATCACTCATGAAAGGGTACACAAGCTGGTAGGATGCCAAGCTTTGATACCACTGTAATATGCTTGCTTAGAAAGGAAAGACAAACACCTCAAATCTGTAAAATGCTTGCTTAGAAAAGAAAAGACAAACTCCTCAGAACAGACTTCAACAACTTGAATATTTACTTGTCCAAAATTTATCACAACAATCCGATCACAGAATATAACCATCAACACCACACACCGTACTTATGATTATTGGTAAGCTGCGAATTGAAACATAAACAATCAAAGTACTACAAATCGATGTAATACTAGAGATCGCTCATGACAGGGAATGAATACAACAGAGCTTGGTCGATAAACAAAACATTCACATAAGATCAAATATATATATGGCTCCACATACAGATTTATCGACTCAGTTATAAGCCGAGTCGCAACGCTGATTTAAATGTCGAATGAGCCTGCACTAGAATGATTATAGTTGAAGTTCTCTAGAGCTCAGTAAGGATCGCTCAAGATCGAGTGTTGGAGACAGGGAGTAGGAAACTGATGCACATCAAACATTGCTAATCGGATGTCGGAGAATTACCAGTGGCTAAAGAAGATACTCAAGCCTGATAACACTTGTGATGAATTCGTGACCTTACAGGGAGAGTGGTGATGACGCTTGGTAAACACTCCCTTAATGCATCAAATCACATTGCTTTTCCATCCCTACTACTTCAAGTGAACTCATTGGTACAGTCGCTATGAGAGGATCCTGTGAATGCACGGGAGTGGTGGCTAGAGCGGAGGCTTGGCCACACTTTCGTTATAATCGCCTTCTTCAATGATTGGGCCCAACAAATATAGAAGATGACTCAGAGTTCATGCGGAGTGCTGACAGATGAAACAAACTCAAAAATGCGGATGATATGCAAAACAAGAACATGAATTCCCAGATTGAGATTAGCGTCCCAACTTGAGTGTGATCATCAAGGGGGCTACATCCCTTAGTAGATCGCCATGGAAGCAAGACCAAATTCGTGATGCCAAACAAAGGAAACAAACTAGTATAAATACGCCTTCCTTAAAAGAGGTCGGCCACAATACTCAACACCTTCCTGAAAGGAGGTCTGCCTCAATAGAGAATTATAAATTTAAATATTATTAATTAATAATTTAAATTTATTAATATTATTATTAATATTATACTAAATTTTGTGGTGTTGAAAAACACCATTTTCCCACTAGAAATCAAATGTGACTAGTCATGGGTGGGGACATGACTTATGGATATAGTAACTTTATATTTATGCCAAAGTGTGGTTGGACCAAAGACAAATACCAAGTTAATGTTAATTTGCATATAGCAAAGGGAGTTGGCCATCAATCTTCAAAAGGAGTAATGTAAGTTTGAGCACTGCTGTCGAAAGATCGATTAGTGGCCTTTGGTATTTTTCTTGGACCAGTGATGTCCTCTTTGACATCAATGACAACCTCTTTGACATCGGTGATAACAATCTTGGTAACATTGGTAAAGGCAGAAATAGTTGTGGCTCACTAGTGAAGACCTTGGATTGTGTAGAGACCACAAATCGTGCATCTTTGTAACAAGTTTGTTCATCTATATAAATCTATCCTATTTGGCTAGCTTCTATGATTGGTAGAGGCCCTATGATTGGCAGGTTCCCTTAGTAAAGCATTGAATGTAATGCCCCATTTTTAAACTCTCCTTTATTTTCTTTAAATAATGAAATCTAACTCACAATAATAGTTGCACAATTAATTATAGGTATGCAATTAACCTAAAAATTGTAGTTTTAGTAGTTTATTATCTATTTCAGATTTAATGCTTAGCATGTAACTCATAAAGATAGAACTCATCCTCTATATCAGCTGTTAATTCTTCTCCAATCTACAGTGATCTTTCTTTAGTTAAATGTCTTTGAAATTGTAATGAACCGGACCGATTTTTTTTTTATTTTCACAAAGCAATTACAATGAACACGCACCCGTTAAGGTTAGCTCTAAACCAAAATGATGCGGAAGGTAACTCTAACCAGAATGTACACCAAGATCCCGATGTGGGCAAGGTGTGAGCATTGGTCAGAGGATCTAATGCAAATGCAAACTGAAGGGAACTCTAACCAAGAATGCGCCTGTGCAGACGAGCATATGGTCAGAGGATCAATGCATGATGAACAGAAGTAACCCTAACCAAGAATGGCGCCGAGTGATGGCAAGCATATGGTCAGAGGGTCCCTAAACTACTTAACTGAAAGTAAATAGGCGGCAAGCCAGCCTCTTCCACTTATTCAGTGGGAAATACAATAGATTAAATGAGAAATAAGAGAAGAGTGGCTGATAGTACTACTAACAGCTTACAATATGTCAGAATGCTCATTTAAATCTAGAGTTTTCAAGTTCTTCACTGCTGCAACTGTATAGTATGTCTTCCCAATACCAAATGTAACTTCCAATGCTCATTCCCCACCAAAGGGACAACTTTCTTAATTCTAATATATCAGACCTGCAACATAAAATAAAGAAATCTGCAACATAATACTCACTTAAATGCTCATATCTCACTCAAATCTCACTCTAATGACATGAAACGAATTGCAGATTGCTCTAAGGATGAAGGCGCCCAAAATGAATACCTAAAACCTCACCAAACAGCTTCCATTTAATTTGCACAAATCCCAAAGCATTTTCCAAATGGTACGGCCCTCTTGTAGGGGCGATTTAGCTAGGAAAAATCAGAAACTTCATTAAAAATTCCACAAACTTGCAAGTAGGGTCGCCCCAAGTAGGAAAGATGATATGACTAACACCCAGAACAATATCTTTTTTTATTTTTGATATATGAATGAAAACTACCTACAGCCATGCAACATCAGCAACTCTGAAATATGACAAAATGCTTGAATAATAGCTACCAAATGCAATGAAACTCAACTACAATGCTAAACAACCCAACTACAATCTAATTCTCAACTTGTTGCTATCTTTCAAGCAAGAAGATGAGCCCAATGTTAGCAGGTATGCTTTCCTCGAAGCTTGCCTGAATACATTCCAGCAGCATAACAGTATAGTAGACAAAAAATCCCAAATGAAGAGCTGAAGCCTGAATATAAAGACATGAAGAGAGCCTTCTAGAAGCTTCAAGAAGGGCGCCCAAAACCCTAATTTTGAATTCAACATTTCCCTCAAAAAGATGGCGTCCTTTTTCCCTTAATGAAATATTTCACTTTTTTATATAAGTCAATCTCCTCAAGTAGGCGTCCATTTCACTCAGCCCAATATTTGACTTAAAAATATAATTTATCTTTTCAATGAAGAGCTTACCCATCAAGTCCCCTTTTTAAGAACAACATGAAGTTATAATGCTAGGCAAAGGGTTGTTATAATATTAAAATATAATATTATAATGTGAAAATACTTCTCTCCAAGGAAAATGCACCCAAAGGCCAAAAACTGAAGTGCCAGCTGAACCAACTGAAGAAGAAGACCAACTGAATTGAACCCAACCTGTCCACTGCCAAAAATAGAATTTACTAAAAATAGTAAATTCATGAAGTTGCTCGGAATGCCAAACTGACCATACCACCGCGAAGCTCTCTGAAAACCCAAAAAGAATCCGCAATCTGATTTCCAAACTTCAAGCAACAACCTCCTCAAAATTAGGAAACCCTAATTTCACCATTCGAGTAGCCTACGGGTCTCCGGAATAGGCCAATGGTCAACAGAAACAATCACATTTGAGAAGGGGACATTACAGAAATGTCTTAAAGTCTGTTTGAATCAGTGGTTTCTGTCCAGCAACTTGATGATAGAAATTGAGGGTTTTCGTCCTTTAATTTCAAACCTTGAAGGTTTTCATCCTCATATTGATGAACCATGGTTCATGTTCCTCAAGAAATAATAATATAAAATTATCTTATCAATTCATGTCACCTTCTCCTTGATTGATCTTCCTTGTATACCTTTTTTCTTTAATAGACATAACTCTTCATCCACATGCCTTTTGGATTTTTATTAAAATTAAATCTTATTAAATTTCAATTTTTTCTAATATTAATTATTATCCCTTAAGCACCCTCTCCTATTATTCTTCTTTAAGTGAATTGTAAGAGAAAGGAGGGGGCATTATAGTCCACCCTTCCCAAGATTGTTTGTCCTCAAACAATCACAGATTATGATGTTGAAAGATTTCCTCATACTCCCATTTTGCATCTTCTTCAAAAAGATCATTCCATCGAATCAAATATTCTGTCATTGTTTTATTTCTTAACATTTTCTCTTTGAAATTTATAAAAACCTAGAGAATCAGAATTAATTTTCCTTCATCAAGTGGGGGTAGTCTAACGAAGGAATGATTTGACTTCCTAAAGCTCTCTTTCTTGCAATGGTTGTAGATGTTACTAAACATTATGCCGCCCATGCTACTTGTTTGTTAAATGTCCCATATTAAATTTTCCTTTATTTCATTAAATAATAAAATCTAACTAATAGTTGCACAATTAATTAAAGTATGCAATCAACCTAAAATTATAGTTTAAATAGTTTATTATATATTTCAGATTCATTGCTTAGCATTAACTCAGAAAGATAGAACTTATCCTCTATATCAGCTGTTAATTTATTTCCAATCTGCAGTGATAATTCTTTAGTTAAATGCCTTTGAAATGTCTTAGAGTCTGCCTGAATCAGGGGTTTCTGTCCTCTACCACAGTGATGGAAATTAAGGGGTTTTCGTCCTTTAATTCGAAACATTGAGGGATTTCTTCCGCAGGTTGTTGAACCATGGCTCATGTTCCACAAAAAATAATAATATAAAAATATCTTATCAATTCATGTCCCCTTCTCCTTGATTGATCTTCCTTATATACCTTTTTCTTTAATAGACATATCTCTTCATCCACATGCCTTTTGAATTTTCATTAAAATTAAACTTTATTAAATTTCAGTATTTTATAATATTAATTATTTTCCCTTAAGCACTCCCTTTTATTATTCTTCCTTATGGAAATGCAGGAGAAAGGAGGGGGCATTACGTTGAAAGGATGTATGATTTATCCAACCATGTTGGGTGGAGTTGGTAGAGGCAGATCTATGGTTGTGGTTTACTGGTGAAGACACTTGTCTCATGTAGAGACCAAAAATTATGCATCCCTATGACATGTTTATTCTTCTATACTAGTGTATCCTATCTGGCTAGCTTCTATGAGTGGCAGAGGCCCTATCATTGCTTCCCCTTCGTCTTGCTCTGTTTTTTAGTTCAACCCAAAAGAGTAAATATAGGATAAAGAATTCCCAAATTAAATGCAACTAGCTAACGAACTTCAACTATATATCTGCCTTTACCATCTTCACCCAACATGGATTTAAAAGCTTCCCCTCATAAATTAATATATCGTATTATGATATTTTTACCAAGCATATTTCCCTACACTCTTTACTGAAACTAGCACTTGCACCAGGGGGGGTGCAAGGGTTACGCTGATAGAAAAATATATAAAAGTAAACATGCAAAAGAAGTCTAGTGTAAAATATGTACAAACTTGTTTGAATTATATACAAAATATCTGTAATACACATTTGGAGATTGGAAACTAAATGAAAGATTTGCAGCAAGTTTAATTGTGATTTGCTAAATTTACAAGATGTCTGTATTACATATTTGGAGATTGAAAATTGAATGAAAGATTTGCAGCTATTTCAACTGTGATGATTTTGCATTTGATGATTCCATGTGCTAGTATGGTCGGGGTTCACTAGTGAAGTGTCAAGACACTTGGCCCATGCAGAGACCACAAAGGTCCCTTTCTTTTTTTGAGTAGAAGCTAGCCTGAGCATTTCAGTAAACATGTGTAAGTAACAATGCTTAGTGAAAATATTATAATATAATACAATATTTTATAAAGGGAGACTTATAAATCCATGTTGAGTGAAGATGGTAAAGATAGATATGTAGTTGAAATTTGTTAGCTAGTCTCATTTAATTGGGGATTTCTTTATTCTATATAGTTGAACAAAAAATAGAGCAAGATGAAGGGGAATAGAGCAACACCAGCAGAAGCAGATTTGTATGCATGCTGCCAATGAAAGATGCAAGGCAGACTTGACAGGATGGTTTTACTATAAATATTTTTCATGGAAAGATTATGAATTGATGTAGTATCTGGTCTCTATCGATAACTGTGCAATTTTCAGGATTTGGATCTACTGGAGACATTTACCATTACTTTTCCCATCATATGCTCCAAATCAATCTCTTCAACTTTGTTGTTCATCTCTTACGATAGAAGTAGAAGCTAGCTAGATCATTTCAGTAAATGAGTGTAGGTAACAATGCATGGTATAAAAATATTATAATATAGTACAGTAATATAAACCCATGTTGGGTGGAAATGGTAAAGGCAGATACGTAATTGAGGTTTGTTAGCTAGTTGCATTTAATTTGGTAACTTCTTTATCCTATATATATTCATTTGGATTGAACTAAAAACTAGCACTTGCACCAGGGGGGGTGCCAAGGTTACGCCAATAGAAAAATAAATAGAAGTAAACATGCAAAAGAAGTGAAGTGTAAAATATATAAAAACTTGGGGTTGATCCCATAGTGCGATGGTTAAGTGGTGGTGTTGTACTTGTGGCCACTAGGGTTCAAGTCTCCGGACTTGACCTTGTTTCTGTGGGCGTTCATGCCTTGTGTGCTAGGCGTTAAGGCTTGAGGCCTCTTCCCTCGCTGGGCTGGTGTTTGAGCCTTGTGCCCTCGCTGGTTGTTGTGCTCATGGGAGGGGCTGCCATTCCATCATGTAGCTTGTTCTTGTGTTCATGTCGGGGATGAGGTCCTCCGCTTGTGGCCTCATTGGTTCATAGCTCTAGTCATAAAAAAGCGTGCACCAATCAAATATATACACAGACACACAGACACACAGACACACAAACTTGTTTGAATTATATACAAATTGTCTGTAATACACATTTGGAGATTGGAAACTAAATGAAAGATTTGTAGCAAGTTTAATTGTGATTTTCTAAATTTACAAGATATCTGTATTACATATTTGGAGATTGAAAATTGAATGAAGGATTTGCAACTATTTCAACTGTGATGATTTTGTATTTGATGATTCCATGTGCTAGTATGGAATGAACCGGCACAAACTTTTTTCCTACACAGTCAAAGAAAAAGTTAGCAGACTCACATCATAAATGCAAAGTTGGCTTTATCTAAACGGGAAAAGTTGCATTAAAAGTGGAAGTAGTTGTTGGTTAGACAATAATATATTGGTAGGATGATGACAGTAGCTGCTGCAGAAGTATATGAATTTAGAACATCTACCTACATGTGATAAATTTTCGTGTAAATATACAAATAGTAATTTGTATTATATAAAGATGGTAAGAAAAATAAAACAAATAAATTTTATGCAAAGAAGGGTGAAATTCCATATGTGTACCTTTACTCATCATAATGAGAAAAGATGTAGTCGAAACTCTTCCTTCTTCTTGATAATTGTTTATGGATTATTTTTCATTCTTGAATATTGATCGAAGGAAAATGGTGGATCTATCCGAAGACCATTTATTGATTTTACTCTAGATATAGCTGTAAAAGTTAAGTCTTGTCATTCTTTTTTACCTATATCCATTGTTGTTTTGTTGAGTGTTAATCCTTGGGATTTATGTATGGTAATTGCCCATGCCATGCATAGTGGTATTTGTGTACGAGTACCCAAAGATATAAGTGTTATTGGTATAGTTGTTGGGGCATTTATGTTCCAAGGTGGGCCATTGTAAGTATCAAAATTTACTACTACATACAATGGTAAATCTGGTGGTTTAGAGCTAACTATGTAGACAATATCTAAGACCTCTCCAAGAGACCCATTGACAAGGCCTATTTCAATCCACAGGTGTGTAGTTAACATGATGCGTTGGCCTCTACAAAACAGTTCTTGGGGAAGTTGTCCAACATCATTATCGATGTTTGATTTTGTGTTTGTTTTTATTGCAACACGAAGTGCAATAGGAAGATTTAATAGTTGTAGTTTTTTTTATTGTGTGTTCCAACTAAATCATTGATAGGAAATAAGTGCATTGATTGGTCAAAAGATTTTTTATCATTGTTTGATAGCAATGTGTTTGTGCGACTCATTAATAGTTCGTAGTCTTGTCCAGTTGGTTCTGCATTACGAATGTTTTGTAGAGTTTGTCAAAAATCAATTTGAGCTTCAGTGTCCCCTTGTTGACGGAAAATTGTTTCTAGTGTAACAATTATAGTGAATTGTTCCCATAGGTCTTTTGCATTTGAGTGTGATGCGTAGATATGTTTGTCCATAACAAGGGGTAGCTGTGCCAAGTCACCTACAAGAATGATAGATGTCCCACCGAAGCACAAGTGTTGTTGGTGGGGGAAAGCTTCACATAGCCTAGTATCTATTTTCAAGAGTAATTTTGGGCCTATGAAGCTAATCTCATCAATAAGGAGGTATTAAATGTGTCTCATGTTATGTTGAAAAACCGTAAGTGACTGACCCTTCAATGGTTGCATTTCCTTTATTGGAATCTTAAGGGCTTAATGTATAGTAGATGCATGTATGTTGAATGTTGTGATTTTTGTAGGAGCAACAACAAGGAGTGGGCTATATTGTTTTGATACTAAACTGCGAAGGGAATGTCTAATGCAATGAATAAGATAGGATTTTATTGTACCCGCCGTTTCTTGTATGATCATGTGTAAGGGTTTATCAAATGAATTATCATTGTAATGTTTTAGAACAATCGTAAGAGGAGTTGTTGTTTGGGAGAGAGTGGATATGGGAGATCGTTGCACTCAAATGTTGTTTGGGCATCTTGTTGAGACATCCTGTTTGTGCTTATGAAATGTTCTGCAGTGTCATGTAAATTTTGAGGTATTGTGCTCTATCATTGTCATCAAGGCTTGCAGATGGATCATTTGAGCTCGTAGCATGTACGTGGTGGGCTTGTTCTTCAAATAGGTAGGTGGCTTGACCACTAATATCATGCTACAAACATTTGATTTGTAATTCGAAGATGACAATCCACCTATAAAGGCATAGTGAATAAGTATTATAAATAGGAACAAATGTGACATAATGGGTTCAAGAATGCTAAGCTATAAGCTGTCAATTGGCATTTTATAGAAGAGCATTGAAACATGGTGGCTCACCTTGAATTGTAAATAATAGGGCAGTTGTATCCTACGAGTTTAAGTATAGATCCCTTCTAGAGTTCTTTAGAAGCTATGTAGTGATTGTATTTTTTTTGGAAGTGTAGCCTTTTGCTTATGAACCCCATTGGAGAGCTCTGCTCTATGGCAATTGGTCGATTCGGGGCCAGGTCCAAACATTGAAATATCTAATGCTTGTAGATGGGGTTGCAAAGTAGGTTTCCATCATTCATCATCTTGATTGCATTCTCAGTCAAAGAATACATTGTCACGAGAGAACGGACTAGTCCTTGCAAAAGTAAATTGCAAACGACAACTATTATTTACCCCACATGAATTATACAAGCATACTTTATTAAATAGAAGTCGAGTACGAAGTTGAAACAACATAATGTAGCTGGGTAAATTGATTATAAATGAGAAAGGAAAAAACTAGTTTATTCAAATCATGCAAGCACGACCTTTTAAAAATAAAGTGCAGTACTTTTACATAGGATAAAAGTAAATTTTGAAGAATACCTGAAAGTGTGATTGTGTTCAAGTATGTATATCAAAATAGTGGCTTGTGCCAATTAACTTGCTGCATTTTTAAGAACAATGAGGAAAAAAGGTAGGGAGTGTTGGACTTTCATGATCAGATTGTATGCACAGAATGGTCTATATTGAACTTGATAAATAAGAAGTTGATGCCAAATCAGTATTGAAAAATACTGATCATGAATTCACAAGTCTGAATTTTTCCTTAATGGTATTCGATCTTCAAGAGCAGAACATTTATTGATTTCGATGTCTCCAATTGTGGATCGGATCTACATTAAATATATAAGGAGGAGACACATCCCATGAGCGTACATGTCTCCACAAAGTGGAGGCATGTCCGTTCATGAGACGTCTCATGAATTGTGCCTTTTCATCTAAACTAAACACCCGATCACCAATTCGGAGTTAGTTTCTTAATAAACATAAATGCTTACTAAGTTCGATCTGATTTTATCTTGCACAAATAAACAATATCCAATCTGGAAATGATCACCGATAATGATGCTCGATCGGGATCCTATATGAAACATGAAATGCTAATAATCTGCAATTAATAACCTCTAAATGCAGATCTATAATATACTTGGAATGTAGTAGATTTCAATATAAATGATGATGTATACAATTAATATATATATGTGTGTATACATATGTCAATACATATTGACATATATATACACACACATATGATCATCATTTCTATATCTGACCGAAGCTACCATATTTCAACACTCTCTCTTAGCTAGGGAAGATAACACTAACCAAGTATATAGTGATATCACCTTACTCGTGATATCAGAAGATATGGTATGCTTCTAAGAGAGTCAAGTCACTTGACATTCTTCATAACACATCTTCATTATGGTATGTGCACTGACATCAAGTCTGATGATGTCTACCATAATAAATCATGGCATATCCATGGATACATTTATCCACCATGATTATCTCATAAGGATCATAATGATCTTCAACTGATATCAAGTCTCATGATATCTATCAAAATGTCCAAGAGATACTATCATGACATATCCACGGATATCAAGTCACATGATATCCATCATGATAGTGAAACTAATCATTGTAGAGTCGTCACTTTACAATGTCAAATACAAGTGTTCATTATCAGAAAGATTGTCACCTTTCAATAATGTACATAGGGGGTGAGGGCCCATAAAGTCATGGAGTCACACTCATGACAAAAGAGTTTACACATTAAACATCTTTTAAATACATTAGTACAAAATAAATAATTTGAGTCTCAACAATAACTTACATTTCGACCATACCAAGTTTCTTCCTGAAGAGTTCAACTTTAACTCTGGAGAGAGACTTGGTGAGCATGTTTGATGTTTGATCATTTGTACTAATATGCTCCAACTGGATCACATTCCTTTCTACCATGTCTCTCACATAGTGGTAAGGAATCTCTATATGCTTTGATCTATCATGGAATACTGGATTCATTGAAAGCTTAATACAACTTTGATTGTCACAGTGGATAATAGTAGGATTCAGGGGCTCAGCAAATAATCCCACAAGCAATTTTCGGAGCCATACTGCTTCTCTTGCTCCCATAGAGGCTGCAATATCTTCGGCTTTTGTTGTACTCAGTGCCACAAAAGATTGCTTCTTGCTACACTAGGATATCATCGTAGACCTCAACCTGAAACAACATGATCATCTTCTTTAGGTTCAGGAGGCTCCCTCTGAATCTACAAGCTTGCATCAACCTCCTAACCTCATCGTCCAAGATTGCCTACAACACTAGCTTTAGAGAAATGGTTTCCAACGCACACCTCTATAGAGATTCAGGGCTGTCCTCTTCAACCTCATCCCAGATCACTCTATTCTGAATAGGTTTGCGGAACTACCAATGTCAAATCCATATGACAGTCTTGAGCAATTCTAATCTCAGCAGTTGAAGGGATCTTCTAAGGATTTAGCACCTAGCTTTGCAATACAGTAATCTTCACTTCTTCTCAGTGAGTTACAAAACTCCGTCTTGACCCCTGCTTCAGAGATTGCAAAGAAGACTTCTGGAAGTGAACTCCCTCTAGTCATCAACTCAGTCCCATGACTGCAAGTTGTGATTTCACGCTTGATCATTTCTTTGGTCAGAATGACTTCCTCATAAGATGCCACAAGCTTTTCATCATTGAGCAATCTCTCATTACCTTCTTGCTCCTAGATTTTTCTTGGAAGCATTTTAGATAGTGATTACTAACAGTTTATAACTATCCAAAGAAATATCAAGGCTGGAATCATACAAAGTTTACTATCTCAGGTTATAGCATGAATACATAAGAATTATGAACAATATTGAAACATGAATAAGTAAATCAACCTATAAAAGAAATATATCAAAGAGTCATAAAGAAGGAATAAAGAACTTATCTTTATTGAATTTTGAAATAACTCTTTCTTCCCTCTTTTGATCCTCTCGAGAGTGTTAATCTCAGTACAAAAAAGATGGTCTGCTCAACTCAGATTTCGTAGACACATTATGCAGCCAGCATATTCAACATAGGGCCAGGCCTCTCAAGGCACCATCGTGGTCTATGCACATAGAGAATGGTGTTGATGTCACAATCGAACTTGCAGTTCTCTTTTTCGTTTCTGAGTCACACTCAGCAATCTACGCAACTAGTATGAAACAATTCACAATGATAAAGTGTCTTCAAAAGGATCTAATTTCAGAGATCACTATTCACAAACTTTACTACACACATGAATAAATAACTGACATCAGATCTACTCAACTCAGCAAATTGAGATTTATCTAAAAAATATAAATAAATAATAAAAAATACTTATCTAGTAATTCGTTCAACAGTAACGAACAGTACTGTTGATTGAGAGCCCATTCAGGATTTATAATATCCCCAATGTCACCAGATTGTAAATCACGGCTCTTAAAGCCTCTGATTTTGACAATCATGCGTGTCTAGTGACTTAGCATCAATTGTTTCCACACAACCTGCTACAGGAAAAAGACAACACGAAGCTTTTGACTTTGTAACCAAGTCCGGAAGGTAATGATGGAGTAAACAATTGTTATGCTGCGGTTTCAAGCAGTGCCTCCCAGGATTATAGACACTCATCGATGTCATAACTATCAACAGTGTTTGAATTGCAGCGTCAGTGCATACACAGAGTCAGACACTGATATATTCATTCATAGGGAGCAAAACCAAGTAACATCACAGAATCCTTGAAGGGTGGAAATCGCCACCTCCTTTTCAAAGGGACGCGAGTGATATCTTTGAGCAAGCCTTAAATGAACTCCAGGTGCCAATAATAAATGTTCAATATGATATCACGATGCAGGTTACAAACACGATCCGTGAGAAGAGTCGCTGAGACTAAGGGTTCCGTCGCACTTGGATGAGGTTCGCAACAAGATTGAGATCTTGTGAGCGCTCATCAGGATGACTGATGACAGTCGCGGCTTCAGAATGACGCCGACGTATAATCATGTTTCCACCTCAGGTCTCGATAGCATCCACAAATATATAGAGATTCCATTCGTTTCCATCACCGATACACAATGATCTTGTAAACCTTCCGTCTTTGCCATCATGGAAAATTCCATTGTCTTTCACGACATGAGCGCTCCAATTATTCATAAAATATCAACGATGAATTCTATCTGGCAGTGAGTAATCCGGCAACAACAATCGCAAATATGGTCCAATGCACAGACGAATCAACCACAGGAACTTCAACAGAGCCCGATGGTTTCCAATAATTGAATTATTCCCGGCAAACTTGATGACCGATATTCCTTCTATGTATACATCGAAACTTCACGGAAATAGCAAAATAAAGGTTGCCATTCTTAATGAAGCCTCTAGGAGAGCGAAAACACATGAAACCGCTGTTAGATCTAGGCATTACAGGAATACGTGAATGAAGGAGATCCTTCCCATGAATGGTGCCGCTCAGCATTACAACATTGCTTGAAGAGATAAAAATCTCGACCACGGTGGCAAATAAAATGAATAAAATAACTTCGCTATATCAACTTTTACGGTAATCATAAAGAGCAGAATGATTCTTCATCAATGGTAATAACAATGACCAAAACAAAGAATTCGACCTCCAGACTGTATAACAAATTTGATCGCATAAATTCTTCTATGAAATCCACAAATCTGATCGGATCTTCACAAAACCCGCTGTGATACCATGTTGGACTTTCATGATCAGATTGTATGCACATAATGGTCTATATTGAACTTGATAAATAAGAAGTTGATGCCAAATCAGTATTGAAAAATACTGATCATGAATTCACAAGTCTGAATTTTTCCTTAATGGTATTCGATCTTCAAGAGCAAAACATTTATTGATTTCGATGTCTCCAATTGTGGATCGGATCTACATTAAATATATAAGGAGGAGACACATCCCATGAGCGGACATGTCTCCACAAAGTGGAGGCATGTCCGTTCATGAGATGTCTCATGAATTGTGCCTTTTCATCTAAACTAAACACCGGATCACCAATTTGGAGTTAGTTACTTAATAAACATAAATGCTTACTAAGTTCGATCTGATTTTATCTTGCACAAATAAACAATATCCAATTTGGAAATGATCACCGATAATGATGCTTGATCGGGATCCTATATGAAACATGAAATGCTAATAATCTGCAATTAATAACCTCTAAATGCAGATCGATAATATACTTGGAATGTAGTAGATTTCGATATAAATGATGATGTATACAATTAATATATATATGTGTGTATACATATGTCAATACATACTGACATATATATATACACACACATATGATCATCATTTCTATATTTGACCGAAGCTACCATAGTTCAACAGGGAGCAAAAAGAATATTTATGGGTAAAATATGCTAACCAATTTTTTTGAAGAAGTAACACAAAATAACCAGCAATAGATGATTGGATTAGCGTTAGCCTCAAACTGAAAATCTGATCTAGAATGGAAGATACTGAACTTGAATTGAAGAAACTGAATTTGAATGGAAGAACTACTCAACGTCAAGAATGTGCACTCAAGATCCCACTGAGGGCGAGGTGCTAACATATGACGGAGTCTAAGAAATTGAAATTATAAACTGTTAGGCGGATAACCAGCCATGAGAAACAATTCCACACTACCACCAAACAGTGGGGGGAAAAGATTACAATAGAAAGCAATTCATCCGCTGCGGCGGGCATCCACAATGCTGTGGGGATTCACCACTATGAAGTGGGTATAAGAGTGTTACAAATAGATTTTCCACACTGGCGGTAAACCATCCAGGGGTAATTTAATGATAAACAGAAAGTAAATTGCAGAAATGAAAGAATGGTTGGATTAGTAATGCTTAATCTCAACCTTACAAATAAAACTCTGCAAATTACTAAGTACAATTGATAAGGAATGAACCTTAGATACAAGTATGAACTTCTACAATGATATAACACTCAAATACTGAAGTATAAGCCAAAAAACTGGAAATTGCAACAGTCTGATATAAAAATCAGAATTCTGGAAATTATAACAGCAGACTGTGAAACAGTAAAATATTCATAACTCACTCGTTTCACCTCCGAATTGACTGAAATCTTTTGCAAATGTTTCTCAAGAGGTAGGCGCCCAAAAACCAAGCACCAAACAGCAGCAACTTCAACTTATTTTTTAACTTGCACAATTCCCAATGCATATGAGATGGTACGGCCCTCTTGGGAAGGGCGATTTTAATTAAAAATCAAGCACTTCAAAATAAAATCTCAAAACTTGCATGAATGGTCGCCCAAGGTCAGCAAACAGATTGGTTAAATACCCAGAACGAAATTCAAGCTGGAAAATAAGCCATGAATAAAAATCACTTTCAGCAGTTGATGAAACAGCAAACCAAAATTACCAAAATCTCCAAAATTCTTCAATCTTTGATGCTCAATCTGCTAGTCTGAAGTTGAGAAGCAGCAATGTAGCCAACTAGGTGTTATATTGCAAACACGAAATTGGATGAGAGGCTAGGAGGTAGACTTCCTCGAAGCAATTTGTCAATTGTCATTTCGACAGCATAACTTTAGCATAATTTTCATGGATCAAAAGCTGGAGCAAAAGCCTTCAATAAATAAGAGCTCACCAAAACTCTTCAATTGCCTGAGAAGCAGCTCAAAAGACACAAGAGACCTTTCCCATTCCCAAAGACCAATCAACTT
Organism: Sequoia sempervirens; assembly: GCA_007258455.2. Taxonomy (NCBI): domain Eukaryota; kingdom Viridiplantae; phylum Streptophyta; class Pinopsida; order Cupressales; family Cupressaceae; genus Sequoia; species Sequoia sempervirens. The sequence goes on along the minus strand of VDFB02369492.1, from coordinate 88,759 downwards.
CTCAAGTGGCGTCCCAAAAGCCTCCAAGAATTTCACTTTATTCAAATAATATAAAAGTGGCGTCCACTTTTGCTCAAGGAATAAAGTTCTTAATAAAATTAATAAAGCTCTTTATGAAGGCATACCCTTCATGGCCCCACTTTTAAAAACAACTTAAGTTATCTCCTTAGGCCAAGGGGGTGTCAACAGTGAATTAAAACATAATGCCTTTAATTAAATATTTTTCACCAAATAAAGCTCTCTGAAGACCAAGCCAATATAATAACAACTGCTCCAACTGAGAAGGACTAAGAATGGACAACTGCAACTGCCACAACTAGCATTTACTAAAAATAGTAAATAACATGAAATGCCACAAAACTCCAAGCCAAGAAACCCTAATTTCACCTCATTCCAGTCTACGGGTTCCGGAATAGACTGATGAATCAAAGAAGAGCGTATGGCCAAAATGGGGACATTACAGTCCGCCCTTCCCAAAATTGCTTGTCCTCAAGCAATGCCACAACACTCCAAACTGATCCCACCAAACATGTAGGATCCCGGGGTCCCAAGTCCATCTCGGAAAGGTTCCATCATGCTGATGCTGCTCTACTCTGATCACACAAATGAAATCACTGCACCAGAACTGCACAAACCATCCCTGCAACCTCAAGGAGATAACATGCCTAAAATTCAAACTGAAAAACATGGAAGGAATGGAATCAAAATGTAGCAGCATCTCCTGCCCAATAAACTCTGAGGAATTAACATCTGCGATGTTAATGTCAATCACCATCCTGAGAATAAAGAAGATTACTCTAAACAACTCAAATATATTCTCATCAACATCACTGCTCAAAGCGTCAAACCATATCACATCAACAAAGGTAACTCCATCATAGCTATTTGTAAAAGAATAAACAGCCCTTTGCATGTTCATAACAGCCGCATCATCAAAGCTCCTCAAGGATGTATAATGCCTCTTCTGAATAATTCTAATATATGCAAGAAAATTTATGAAAACTCCCACTAAAATCTCAAAAGTCTCAAATAGTTGAACCCAAACAAGCAAGGGTTCGCTGCCCCAAACACTAGTGCAAGAAATTGTATAGAGTAAATCACTGGAAAGGAACTTAAACACTATCCAAATCTGGTCCAAATCACTATGGAGCATCATTTCCCACTTTTGAGGCCATAAACCATTACTGAAAAAAGATTGAGAAGAGGAAGAATGAATGTACCAGCTGCCTATGAAAACTGAAATGAACCTCTCAAAATCTGATTTTAAGAAAATCATCATGCAATGAACTGAACAGTTGCTGCAATACTGAAAATCAGCGTCCATAATAGAACGATTGTTCATGACCAAGGCTGAAAACATCTTCTCAAGAGACTCCAAACCAACATTAAACCATCCTTTGTTCGAAATATCTCTCCAATTCACCAGTTGATGAGCAAATAGAACCTTCAAATGATTGGCGAAGATGAGGACATCATCGGAGGATCTGAAAATTAAATTCTTATCTCTCCAAAGATTTCTCTTTCTAGTTGTAACAATCTCCATCAAGCCATATTGAGGATTCCAAACATGGATACTCGACTGAAAATGTTTTCCAATGCATCTGAAATAGTACACAACACTTCTCCAAGTACTAATCAAGGCAAAATGCAAACTCAAGAATTTAGAGTCTTCTTTGATAAACCCATGCAGCCCACTCATGAAAACATCAACATTAATGGAGCGCAAAACAAAAGTTGTTCTTAATTCCCATTCCCTCAAAGGACTAGGATGGGCCAAAACATCACTCAACTCAAGAGATAGATTGTTAAGAAAGTAAATAATTTGTTTAGGTTCAACTTTCTCCCAAACTTTATGAGTAATAAGTCTAGAATCTTCGCTTGTTGCTGTTGCAATGGAGTGACCAGCAGCTACCACCAAATCAAGAATGAAAGACTCAACATTAGAGTTCAAAGAAATCTGCAAACAAGAGTAGGAACAACTGCTGCAATATTGAAAATCCACATTCATCTTGACCAAATTGCTCGAACACAAGGGTGGAAACACCCACTCTAAGAGTTCCATTACAGCAAAGAACCATTCTTTGCTCAAAATTTCTCTCCAATCCATTTGTTGGTAAACAAATGGAATCATCAAGTGGCTGGTAAGAAAGGAAAAAGCACCATTAATTTTGAATGTTTGATCCTTATCCCTCCAATGAAGCTTCCTACCATACCCCAAAAGATTTTTCACAACAAATTCCTGAGTACCAATCAACTCCAATTGCACACCCAGAAAATTATTGACTTCTTTGGTAAACCATTGAAGTCTATCCAAGAAAGCTTCAAAAACAAGGGAGCCTGAAACAAACATCGTCTTCAAATCCTTCTCCCAAGACAAGATAGTGTGGGCATTACTCAATCCAAAGGATAAACTGTCAGGCATGTAAACAATATGTCTTACCAAAACATGTTTTAACACCTTGGTGTCAAAGATGGGGAAGTCGTCATGAATCAACACTTCCCATATGGAGACTGAATTCTCTAAACCTCTTATGCATTCACTTACAAGCAAGCTTGGAGGATTATCAATCACAGAATATATCTCGTCCCTACATTCTCTGAGAAGTTTGAAATCAACTAGCTGGTCTCCTACCTCCATTACACCCAACTGAACATTCGCTAACATGCACTTTGTTGATTCAAGCTCATGGCTGCAAGCTATCCCTTCTTGAGGCAAGTTCTCTTCCCAACTCAAGAGTTCACACTCTTGATTTACCTTCCAATTACCATCATCTTCATGAATCTCCTTAAAATTAAGCAAGGTTTCATCATTATGGAGTTCATTAATGCCTTCAACTATTTGCTTGATCTCCATAATCCTTGTATCAGCTTCTTGTCCTTCAAGTGTGGCTGCAATAGGAATTTGATTTTCTCCCTTGCATAAAGAGTGATGAGCTAAGGAAAGATCAAGGTAAAGACGATCAACTTCTTTCTCCTTCTCTTGGTAGGCATCATAGGTCTCTTCTGCAAACTTAATGGCATTATCCCTATCTGAGAGCAAATGCAAATAATCTATCTTTAATGATTCCAATGCTTCTTTGATAGTTTGCAACTTGGAAAGAGTGACTCCTTTAACTCCATTTTGTCTCTCTTCAAACTGTGACTTCCAGTAGAGTTCTTCAACAAAATTGTGTGTGCTATCAAATCTTGATAATGCTTTAACAATTTTCTCTTCTGAAACCATTAAGTTATCCTTCAAAACTTGCAGCTCTTTAGGCCCATGATCAAAATCAGCAAAGAAGCTTTGCTCATCAAACATCAACTTTTCTGATTTATTTTCTTTGACTTGATTCTCAAAATCAGCTTCCTTCCTAACAGCAATATTTTCAAACAATGAATTATTATCGATTGATTCTCTTAAAGTCTTGGTAGCAACATACTCTGCTTTAGTGGCTACTACTACCTCCAAGGAATCTTTATGGAGCTTTGCCAAACAAGCTTCTTCATCAAAGACAATGTCTTCTCCAATGACTTCATAGCTTGAAATACAAAATGAATTTTGAACTTTATCAGGATCAAAGGGAAATTTATCCCACTCAAGTTCTTTAGCATACCTTGGTGCCATCTCACCAGGATCCCAAATGCAAAAGGGTTGATTGTAATGATCAACAGGAACAAGATCTTCATGCTCCTCTTGGATTGTTGACTCATTGAATGAGTCACTCCTCATTCCATTCAAACTGAAATCTTCATCGGTAACTTCCTCCAAGAGCTTAGTTTGATGATCAAGCTCAATACCGCCTTCGCCACCGTCATTATACTGGAAATAAGAGTCATCAAAGTTGGCTGCTTTGATTAATTTATCATTTTTATCTTCAACAAACCCATCATGAAAAAATGTGTTGCTGCTTTTATCATTAGCATCCACATACATACCAAAGAAATCTTCTTGGTCACTTGTCATAAGTTCTTCATATGTATTCAAAATTGATGTTGCCTCCCTGCACTCACCCTTAGCATGTGCGGACAACTGCATATCAATAGGTACTTCTTGAGAAACAGCCTTACAATCATTGAGAAACAACGTTTTATTTCTGACTTCTGCATTAATGACTACCTCATTTTTCTGCTCTATCTTCCTCAAGTGTGGCTTCAATTTTCTATCACACTGAATGAACAAATCTCTGATCAACATACCAGCAGTAGAGGAATTATTTCCTTCTTGTTCATGAATGTTTAATAGATAAGTTAAGACGGATTTTGGAATGTCATCCATCTCATTGATAGTTAAAATTAAAATGTTTCTCATTGCTGCAACTACATCCTCTTCTTGTTCACTCCAAGTTGAAATGAAGAGGTAATGGATCAAATAATATATTTGATCTTGCATACCCAATTCAACCAGCAAAATACTTGTTTTGAGTTCAGAAAACATCTTCAATATAGTAGCTCTTCTGGAGTACTGATTGCTATCAATTTCATCAAGGTCTTGAAAACTTTCCACTAACATATTTAATATGGTCTTCATAGTTTCGACATCATAGGGCAATTGGGGAATTACAATTCTTATTATCTCCATGAAACAGGAAGAAATCAGTAGCTTGGTTTCTTCATCAGGATGCCCCAACCAATAGGGCTGATTCAAAAAATTCACTGTAGGAGCTAGTGCCAACTCCATTTTCTCTGAAGGTGATTGCTTCACTTGTCTCAAACATTGTTCTAACAAATGAAGAATGTTTTGTTCATCTTCTCTTGACTGAAATTCTTTACCAAGTCTCTTTCCAACCATAAAGAGAGTCTCTGCCAACTTCATTTCTTCTTCATTAGCCATGCCTAACTGCCAACTTCTGGATACCACAAGGAGCTGAACTAAAATCTGCTCTGACTATCGGTGTAGTACCGGAGATCTCTGTCACTCATCTGATACACAACTGCAAATTTGCCACAGGATGGCAGGGTCTTCTGCTCTGATACCACTGAAATATGCTAACCAATTTTTTCGAAGAAGTAACACAAAATAACCAGCAATAGATGATTGGATTAGCGTTAGCCTCAAACTAAAATCTGAACTTGAATGGAAGATACTGAACTTGAATTGAAGAAACTGAATTTGAATGGAAGAACTACTCAACGTCAAGAATGTGCACTCAAGATCCCACTGAGGGCGAGGTGCTAACATATGACGGAGTCTAAGAAATTGAAATTATAAACTGTTAGGCGGATAACCAGCCATGAGAAACAATTCCACACTACCACCAAACAGTGGGGGGAAAAGATTACAATAGAAAGCAATTCATCCGCTGCGGCGGGCATCCACAATGCTGTGGGGATTCACCACTATGAAGTGGGTATAAGAGTGTTACAAATAGATTTTCCACACTGGCGGTAAACCATCCAGGGGTAATTTAATGATAAACAGAAAGTAAATTGCAGAAATGAAAGAATGGTTGGATTAGTAATGCTTAATCTCAACCTTACAAATAAAACTCTGCAAATTACTAAGTACAATTGATAAGGAATGAACCTTAGATACAAGTATGAACTTCTACAATGATATAACACTCAAATACTGAAGTATAAGCCAAAAAACTGGAAATTGCAACAGTCTGATATAAAAATCAGAATTCTGGAAATTATAACAGCAGACTGTGAAACAGTAAAATATTCATAACTCACTCGTTTCACCTCCGAATTGACTGAAATCTTTTGCAAATGTTTCTCAAGAGGTAGGCGCCCAAAAACCAAGCACCAAACAGCAGCAACTTCAACTTATTTTTTAACTTGCACAATTCCCAATGCATATGAGATGGTACGGCCCTCTTGGGAGGGGCGATTTTATTTAAAAATCAAGCACTTCAAAATAAAATCTCAAAACTTGCATGAATGGTCGCCCAAGGTCAGCAAACAGATTGGTTAAATACCCAGAACGAAATTCAAGCTGGAAAATAAGCCATGAATAAAAATCACTTTCAGCAGTTGATGAAACAGCAAACCAAAATTACCAAAATCTCCAAAATTCTTCAATCTTTGATGCTCAATCTGCTAGTCTGAAGTTGAGAAGCAGCAATGTAGCCAACTAGGTGTTATATTGCAAACACGAAATTGGATGAGAGGCTAGGAGGTAGACTTCCTCGAAGCAATTGTCAATTGTCATTTCGACAGCATAACTTTAGCATAATTTTCATGGATCAAATGCTGGAGCAAAAGCCTTCAATAAATAAGAGCTCACCAAAACTCTTCAATTGCCTGAGAAGCAGCTCAAAAGACACAAGAGACCTTTCCCATTCCCAAAGACCAATCAACTTCTCAAGTGGCGTCCCAAAAGCCTCCAAGAATTTCACTTTATTCAAATAATATAAAAGTGGCGTCCACTTTTGCTCAAGGAATAAAGTTCTTAATAAAATTAATAAAGCTCTTTATGAAGGCATACCCTTCATGGCCCCACTTTTAAAAACAACTTAAGTTATCTCCTTAGGCCAAGGGGGTGTCAACAGTGAATTAAAACATAATGCCTTTAATTAAATATTTTTCACCAAATAAAGCTCTCTGAAGACCAAGCCAATATAATAACAACTGCTCCAACTGAGAAGGACTAAGAATGGACAACTGCAACTGCCACAACTAGCATTTACTAAAAATAGTAAATAACATGAAATGCCACAAAACTCCAAGCCAAGAAACCCTAATTTCACCTCATTCCAGTCTACGGGTTCCGGAATAGACTGATGAATCAAAGAAGAGCGTATGGCCAAAATGGGGACATTACAGTCCGCCCTTCCCAAAATTGCTTGTCCTCAAGCAATGCCACAACACTCCAAACTGATCCCACCAAACATGTAGGATCCCGGGGTCCCAAGTCCATCTCGGAAAGGTTCCATCATGCTGATGCTGCTCTACTCTGATCACACAAATGAAATCACTGCACCAGAACTGCACAAACCATCCCTGCAACCTCAAGGAGATAACATGCCTAAAATTCAAACTGAAAAACATGGAAGGAATGGAATCAAAATGTAGCAGCATCTCCTGCCCAATAAACTCTGAGGAATTAACATCTGCGATGTTAATGTCAATCACCATCCTGAGAATAAAGAAGATTACTCTAAACAACTCAAATATATTCTCATCAACATCACTGCTCAAAGCGTCAAACCATATCACATCAACAAAGGTAACTCCATCATAGCTATTTGTAAAAGAATAAACAGCCCTTTGCATGTTCATAACAGCCGCATCATCAAAGCTCCTCAAGGATGTATAATGCCTCTTCTGAATAATTCTAATATATGCAAGAAAATTTATGAAAACTCCCACTAAAATCTCAAAAGTCTCAAATAGTTGAACCCAAACAAGCAAGGGTTCGCTGCCCCAAACACTAGTGCAAGAAATTGTATAGAGTAAATCACTGGAAAGGAACTTAAACACTATCCAAATCTGGTCCAAATCACTATGGAGCATCATTTCCCACTTTTGAGGCCATAAACCATTACTGAAAAAAGATTGAGAAGAGGAAGAATGAATGTACCAGCTGCCTATGAAAACTGAAATGAACCTCTCAAAATCTGATTTTAAGAAAATCATCATGCAATGAACTGAACAGTTGCTGCAATACTGAAAATCAGCGTCCATAATAGAACGATTGTTCATGACCAAGGCTGAAAACATCTTCTCAAGAGACTCCAAACCAACATTAAACCATCCTTTGTTCGAAATATCTCTCCAATTCACCAGTTGATGAGCAAATAGAACCTTCAAATGATTGGCGAAGATGAGGACATCATCGGAGGATCTGAAAATTAAATTCTTATCTCTCCAAAGATTTCTCTTTCTAGTTGTAACAATCTCCATCAAGCCATATTGAGGATTCCAAACATGGATACTCGACTGAAAATGTTTTCCAATGCATCTGAAATAGTACACAACACTTCTCCAAGTACTAATCAAGGCAAAATGCAAACTCAAGAATTTAGAGTCTTCTTTGATAAACCCATGCAGCCCACTCATGAAAACATCAACATTAATGGAGCGCAAAACAAAAGTTGTTCTTAATTCCCATTCCCTCAAAGGACTAGGATGGGCCAAAACATCACTCAACTCAAGAGATAGATTGTTAAGAAAGTAAATAATTTGTTTAGGTTCAACTTTCTCCCAAACTTTATGAGTAATAAGTCTAGAATCTTCGCTTGTTGCTGTTGCAATGGAGTGACCAGCAGCTACCACCAAATCAAGAATGAAAGACTCAACATTAGAGTTCAAAGAAATCTGCAAACAAGAGTAGGAACAACTGCTGCAATATTGAAAATCCACATTCATCTTGACCAAATTGCTCGAACACAAGGGTGGAAACACCCACTCTAAGAGTTCCATTACAGCAAAGAACCATTCTTTGCTCAAAATTTCTCTCCAATCCATTTGTTGGTAAACAAATGGAATCATCAAGTGGCTGGTAAGAAAGGAAAAAGCACCATTAATTTTGAATGTTTGATCCTTATCCCTCCAATGAAGCTTCCTACCATACCCCAAAAGATTTTTCACAACAAATTCCTGAGTACCAATCAACTCCAATTGCACACCCAGAAAATTATTGACTTCTTTGGTAAACCATTGAAGTCTATCCAAGAAAGCTTCAAAAACAAGGGAGCCTGAAACAAACATCGTCTTCAAATCCTTCTCCCAAGACAAGATAGTGTGGGCATTACTCAATCCAAAGGATAAACTGTCAGGCATGTAAACAATATGTCTTACCAAAACATGTTTTAACACCTTGGTGTCAAAGATGGGGAAGTCGTCATGAATCAACACTTCCCATATGGAGACTGAATTCTCTAAACCTCTTATGCATTCACTTACAAGCAAGCTTGGAGGATTATCAATCACAGAATATATCTCGTCCCTACATTCTCTGAGAAGTTTGAAATCAACTAGCTGGTCTCCTACCTCCATTACACCCAACTGAACATTCGCTAACATGCACTTTGTTGATTCAAGCTCATGGCTGCAAGCTATCCCTTCTTGAGGCAAGTTCTCTTCCCAACTCAAGAGTTCACACTCTTGATTTACCTTCCAATTACCATCATCTTCATGAATCTCCTTAAAATTAAGCAAGGTTTCATCATTATGGAGTTCATTAATGCCTTCAACTATTTGCTTGATCTCCATAATCCTTGTATCAGCTTCTTGTCCTTCAAGTGTGGCTGCAATAGGAATTTGATTTTCTCCCTTGCATAAAGAGTGATGAGCTAAGGAAAGATCAAGGTAAAGACGATCAACTTCTTTCTCCTTCTCTTGGTAGGCATCATAGGTCTCTTCTGCAAACTTAATGGCATTATCCCTATCTGAGAGCAAATGCAAATAATCTATCTTTAATGATTCCAATGCTTCTTTGATAGTTTGCAACTTGGAAAGAGTGACTCCTTTAACTCCATTTTGTCTCTCTTCAAACTGTGACTTCCAGTAGAGTTCTTCAACAAAATTGTGTGTGCTATCAAATCTTGATAATGCTTTAACAATTTTCTCTTCTGAAACCATTAAGTTATCCTTCAAAACTTGCAGCTCTTTAGGCCCATGATCAAAATCAGCAAAGAAGCTTTGCTCATCAAACATCAACTTTTCTGATTTATTTTCTTTGACTTGATTCTCAAAATCAGCTTCCTTCCTAACAGCAATATTTTCAAACAATGAATCATTATTGATTGATTCTCTTAAAGTCTTGGTAGCAACATACTCTGCTTTAGTGGCTACTACTACCTCAAAGGAATCTTTATGGAGCTTTGCCAAACAAGCTTCTTCATCAAAGACAATGTCTTCTCCAATGACTTCATAGCTTGAAATACAAAATGAATTTTGAACTTTATCAGGATCAAAGGGAAATTTATCCCACTCAAGTTCTTTAGCATACCTTGGTGCCATCTCACCAGGATCCCAAATGCAAAAGGGTTGATTGTAATGATCAACAGGAACAAGATCTTCATGCTCCTCTTGGATTGTTGACTCATTGAATGAGTCACTCCTCATTCCATTCAAACTGAAATCTTCATCGGTAACTTCCTCCAAGAGCTTAGTTTGATGATCAAGCTCAATACCGCCTTCGCCACCGTCATTATACTGGAAATAAGAGTCATCAAAGTTGGCTGCTTTGATTAATTTATCATTTTTATCTTCAACAAACCCATCATGAAAAAATGTGTTGCTGCTTTTATCATTAGCATCCACATACATACCAAAGAAATCTTCTTGGTCACTTGTCATAAGTTCTTCATATGTATTCAAAATTGATGTTGCCTCCCTGCACTCACCCTTAGCATGTGCGGACAACTGCGTATCAATAGGTACTTCTTGAGAAACAGCCTTACAATCATTGAGAAACAACGTTTTATTTCTGACTTCTGCATTAATGACTACCTCATTTTTCTGCTCTATCTTCCTCAAGTGTGGCTTCAATTTTCTATCACACTGAATGAACAAATCTCTGATCAACATACCAGCAGTAGAGGAATTATTTCCTTCTTGTTCATGAATGTTTAATAGATAAGTTAAGACGGATTTTGGAATGTCATCCATCTCATTGATAGTTAAAATTAAAATGTTTCTCATTGCTGCAACTACATCCTCTTCTTGTTCACTCCAAGTTGAAATGAAGAGGTAATGGATCAAATAATATATTTGATCTTGCATACCCAATTCAACCAGCAAAATACTTGTTTTGAGTTCAGAAAACATCTTCAATATAGTAGCTCTTCTGGAGTACTGATTGCTATCAATTTCATCAAGGTCTTGAAAACTTTCCACTAACATATTTAATATGGTCTTCATAGTTTCGACATCATAGGGCAATTGGGGAATTACAATTCTTATTATCTCCATGAAACAGGAAGAAATCAGTAGCTTGGTTTCTTCATCAGGATGCCCCAACCAATAGGGCTGATTCAAAAAATTCACTGTAGGAGCTAGTGCCAACTCCATTTTCTCTGAAGGTGATTGCTTCACTTGTCTCAAACATTGTTCTAACAAATGAAGAATGTTTTGTTCATCTTCTCTTGACTGAAATTCTTTACCAAGTCTCTTTCCAGCCATAAAGAGAGTCTCTGCCAACTTCATCTCTTCTTCATTAGCCATGCCTAACTGCCAACTTCTGGATACCACAAGGAGCTGAACTAAAATCTGCTCTGACTATCGGTGTAGTACCGGAGATCTCTGTCACTCATCTGATACACAACTGCAAATTTGCCACAGGATGGCAGGGTCTTCTGCTCTGATACCACTGAAATATGCTAACCAATTTTTTCGAAGAAGTAACACAAAATAACCAGCAATAGATGATTGGATTAGCGTTAGCCTCAAACTAAAATCTGAACTTGAATGGAAGATACTGAACTTGAATTGAAGAAACTGAATTTGAATGGAAGAACTACTCAACGTCAAGAATGTGCACTCAAGATCCCACTGAGGGCGAGGTGCTAACATATGACGGAGTCTAAGAAATTGAAATTATAAACTGTTAGGCGGATAACCAGCCATGAGAAACAATTCCACACTACCACCAAACAGTGGGGGGAAAAGATTACAATAGAAAGCAATTCATCCGCTGCGGCGGGCATCCACAATGCTGTGGGGATTCACCACTATGAAGTGGGTATAAGAGTGTTACAAATAGATTTTCCACACTGGCGGTAAACCATCCAGGGGTAATTTAATGATAAACAGAAAGTAAATTGCAGAAATGAAAGAATGGTTGGATTAGTAATGCTTAATCTCAACCTTACAAATAAAACTCTGCAAATTACTAAGTACAATTGATAAGGAATGAACCTTAGATACAAGTATGATCTTCTACAATGATATAACACTCAAATACTGAAGTATAAGCAAAGAAACTGGAAATTGCAACAGTCTGATATAAAAATCAGAATTCTGGAAATTATAACAGCAGACTGTGAAACAGTAAAATATTCATAACTCACTCGTTTCACCTCCGAATTGACTGAAATCTTTTGCAAATGTTTCTCAAGAGGTAGGCGCCCAAAAACCAAGCACCAAACAGCAGCAACTTCAACTTATTTTTTAACTTGCACAATTCCCAATGCATATGAGATGGTACGGCCCTCTTGGGAGGGGCGATTTTTATTTAAAAATCAGAAACTTAAAAATAAATTCCCAAAACTTGCATGAATGGTCGCCCAAGGTCAGCAAACAGATTGGTTAAATACCCAGAACGAAATTCAAGCTGGAAAATAAGCCATGAATAAAAATCACTTTCAGCAGTTGATGAAACAGCAAACCAAAATTACCAAAATCTCCAAAATTCTTCAATCTTTGATGCTCAATCTGCTAGTCTGAAGTTGAGAAGCAGCAATGTAGCCAACTAGGTGTTATATTGCAAACACGAAATTGGATGAGAGGCTAGGAGGTAGACTTCCTCGAAGCAATATGTCAATTGTCATTTCGACAGCATAACTTTAGCATAATTTTCATGATGAAAAGCTGGAGCAAAAGCCTTCAATAAATAAGAGCTCACCAAAACTCTTCAATTGCCTGAGAAGCAGCTCAAAAGACACAAGAGACCTTTCCCATTCCCAAAGACCAATCAACTTCTCAAGTGGCGTCCCAAAAGCCTCCAAGAATTTCACTTTATTCAAATAATATAAAAGTGGCGTCCACTTTTGCTCAAGGAATAAAGTTCTTAATAAAATTAATAAAGCTCTTTATGAAGGCATACCCTTCATGGCCCCACTTTTAAAAACAACTTAAGTTATCTCCTTAGGCCAAGGGGGTGTCAACAGTGAATTAAAACATAATGCCTTTAATTAAATATTTTTCACCAAATAAAGCTCTCTGAAGACCAAGCCAATATAATAACAACTGCTCCAACTGAGAAGGACTAAGAATGGACAACTGCAACTGCCACAACTAGCATTTACTAAAAATAGTAAATAACATGAAATGCCACAAAACTCCAAGCCAAGAAACCCTAATTTCACCTCATTCCAGTCTACGGGTTCCGGAATAGACTGATGAATCAAAGAAGAGCGTATGGCCAAAATGGGGACATTATGTACTTTATAAGGACAACTTAAATAATATTATTCTTATCTCAAATAATTAAAAGAATAATTATAAGGGGATAAAGTTAAAGTGGTCCCATAAAGCGTTTTTAAAAGAGGGGCCAAATTGATGTTATAAAGTGACGACTAGACATGGGGTACAAAATTATATAATTTTCAAAGACTTTTAAGTCACTTTATTTATTTTGAAGGGAAAAAGGGAGAAATAGAAAATAATGTTTTATTTTCCCAAAAATTGAAAATAAAGAGAATGGGGCCCAAATTATTAAATTTTAAAATGGAGGGAAAAGTGAAGGAGTAAATCTATATAAAGGGGCTCATTTCTCATGGAAAGGCATCAATTGGTTCTTTCATCTCTTCATATCTTTGATTGAGCTTTCAACAAATCAAACCCTTGCAAGGACGAAAACCCTTGTTTGCGAAACGGATTGTGAGGATGAAAACCCTCGCCATTCGGGTAGGTTTTGGGGATGAAATCCTTCGAATATTGGAGGTAATTTTAACCAGAAACTACATTGGCACTTTAATGGAATTCTAAAGTATTCTTGCAGCTGAGCACTAGGTTTTGCTGTTATAAATCAACAATAGCAGTAACTTAGGGTTTGCTGTTATAAAAATATTCAATGCATTTTGGTAGCTTTGTTTATACCTGGGCGCCTTAGCTTTGGATGAATTTGTGAAGATATAATATAGATATCATTATATGAGAGGAGTCGTACACTCCTAATCATCAGCTGGAACATGGCATGACATTCTGGAATTAGGTCGCTGAGATTAGGGGTGGCTTATCTATCAAAAAGGTGACGCCTAGTCTAGTAGAGTCCTTTCCAACCACTTTTAGAGTGGAAAAACCTCATATGGGGAAGCAATGAATTTTCTAAGGCATATCGCCCTTGTTCCTGGCAGTTACAGTTTGAGGTATGAAGGCTGAAGATAATGCCCATACCTGTTATTTGGTTTTTTCCCATGTCATTTCCAGTGTTGGAACAGTAGGAGAGACGTGGATGAACCTTGCTGTAGATGGAGGCATTGTATCAGTTAAGAATAGTTTTTCCTGAGTTTGAATGTGACTGTCATGCACAGTTTGTTGCAGTGGATCTGTATATAGTCCAAAAAATGCTTGTCTTGAGGGTCTGAGCTATTACAGTATATCTATCAACATATCGTACCATTCTGGGGGTTCATTGCTGTTGGTGATTACTTGATTTTGGCAAGGTATTGATTATTTATCCCTGCAGTTAGCTACAGCAGTTGGAATTATCAGCTACAAGTGCAATATCAGCCTCAACAACCTCTGTAACAGACTTGCGAGATTGGCAATACCCATCTACTAAATCAAATGTTGAGGTACTTGCCTATGAAGTTCATGTAGTTGTGATGTTAACATATATTTGTAGCTTTGGAATGTTAGTTTCTTTGATTCCTATGATAACAATGAAAGAATTTGACATGAGCTTTCAGACTTCAAATATCTTACAGGTCTTCATAACTGTAGTTCCTGGTGATTGGCATTTTGTTTCAAGCATTTCTTATTTATGTTATGAATGTCAAAACATTGAAAAGTTAATGTAAAATCTTGGCAAATTAAACAACATAAAGTTTTGCAAACGAAAACCTATCTTATATAAACTCAAGCAAACTGTTTGACAAAATGCTCATTTGGAAAAGTGCAAAAAAATAGGGAAAAATTGGTAAGGGATTTTACACTTATCCTAAATGTTTGAGGATTTGAAATGATCTCAAATCCACTTGACTACAATCATAGTAGGATGAGTTAGGAATGGTGGATCTGGATTCTAATCCTAGTGTGTGGGTGTGTGTGTTGTGATTTGTGATTGTCAATTGACTGATTTTTGAATGGTGCAATGATGTTCCTAGGTAAACTATGAAAATGCAGCAATCTGTTATGAATTCTGAGAAATTGAATGCAATAGCACAAAAATAGAATCTATAAATGCAAGATACAGACATAGAGGAACCTAGGATTTAATTTGGTGCGGATTTAGCTGGTCTAGGGATATTGTCAAAACTTTGTCTGTTGATTAGAAAATCCAGTTTTCGTGTCTTGACCACATGTAGTTTTGAATGCACAAATGAGCCATTAGTCTTTTATCTTCCTCCAAATATCTTCAGATATGAAAACCTACACACATGATAGTGGGGGAAGGGTTGTGTCGTATAGGGGCTTGCCTAAGTCAAACCCCGTTTTGGTATTTCTACCTCCACAACGGCTATAATAATGTGTAAAGAGAGCTTACCCTTGGTAGGGTAGAGGCTAAATGGTAACCAAGTAATGAATTGACAAATTATTGCATCTCACCATTGAGATCTGCTTTCCTTGATGGATTGGTGTGATGTCCCCTCGCTAGACAGTTCTCGGGAACAGTGTGTTAGCCCTTTATTGGACCCTTGTGGGCTAGCCAGAGTGGGATAGTGATGGGTTTTCAGTGGACAGTGCTTGGATCACAGCGAGCGTTTGCATTCCAGGAGTTCACAGCTTCTGACGGCACAAGATTATCCTGAGTTTTGAGCGTATTACGGAATTTTAAGTGATTAAGTTAATTATTTAACTTATACGCCTTTTATTAAAGTCACATTGACTTTAATATTATTTTATATCACTTAAGAAATGTCAAAAAGGGGACTTTAATATTTTAATAACTTAAAATATTGAAAAGTGCGCTCAAAGATTTGATGGCAACTATTGAAAAGTGTTATATTAAAATATTAAAATATTTTAATGATTGCAAAGGCCGTACTTTTCTTGAAATGCGTGCCAATTGGTATAAAGGCATTTCCTGGCAATAGAAACTCATAACTTTTGACTATTTCGATTTGCCTTGTGCATTTTCTTCTGAGCATTCTCCTGTGACCAGGGTTTGATCATTTCGTCCATTGGAGAACGGAAAACTCTTCAGTGTTGAGTACTTTTGAGGCTGTGAAAGATCAGCTGAATCAGTACAGTTGAGAGCTTCACACAGAAGTTCTACAGTTGCAGACAGAGGTTTCATATTTTGCAGTTCTTTGTTCTTATGCAATAACTTGAGGGTTTCTTGGTGGCGTCCTTCTACAGCTTCAGGAATTCTTCTTTCAGAGATTTTATTTCTTGCTTTCATGGCCGTACGGCCTGCCTTGGGTTTTGTGCCTTGAGAAAGGCGTGTGAAGTAAATAAGAAAAACGCCTTCTTTTTGTGAGGGTTTAAGCTTCCATCATTGGCGCCTAGTCTTTTCAGAGCATTGTGACTAGTTTCTGCGCAGGAGAATCTACTTCTGGAGACATGGCGTACTTGCATGCTTGATTTCTTCATTTCCAGCTGTAGATCTGGCCAGTTCTTTATTTAAAATAATCTGGAGCCTTCTTGGTATGTTTATCTTTCTAAATCTATTTGTTGGAGCTAAATAATACATTCTGTACTTTCATTTTGAAGAAATAAGATCAAATTCATCTTTTATGAGCAAAAATATGCTGCGCCCCTTCTCTTCTGTCTATTAAGATTTCTCTAAAATACTTAAAAAAACATTTAAAGACTTAAGAAATTGAGGGTTTTGAGCTGAGAGCCAGCAGGGCTCATCACAGTGGTATCAGAGCTCACATCCTGCCAGCTTGTGGGGTTTGAGAATTTATGAAGTCAAACAAAGAGGGTTTTGGCAAGTCCTATTTCAGAGGTGGTCCTAGAAATCAGAGAGGCGACCAAAATCCTTTTCCACCATTTCCGTTTGCAGATCAGGAGGAGGAATTAGATTGGGACAATATGGCGAACAGGGCTGGAGAAAGTTCTCACAGGAATACTTGGGAGGATGAGGACAGAGAAGCCAAAGACGTGCTTAGAGGCATGGTTGCAGGGCAAGAACAGGTTGCAACTATTCTTCAACAACTCAGCACGAATGTTCAAAATTTGTCAATAAACAGAGCTCGTAGTTTGGATTCAGATAGAGATGGCAGTATCCATAGAGAGCCACAGAGGATTATAGATCCAGTACGCACCTATGAGAGAGCTACATATCCCACGTTCACCAGAGATGATGCTGAGGAAGTGGACGAAGCTGAACAAGGTGGTGAAATTAATTTTGCAGATAATATTATGGCTATGCATGATGAGTGGGATAATTTGCCACCAAGGGTTAAGGAGCACCTTAACTTTGACAGGTTCATGAGCCAGAAGAGAGAGCACACCAGGAACAGGAATGACAGGCGTCCTAGACACAAACAGAGTGATCTTAAACAGGCAACCAGCAAACTAACCTTAGTTCACTATGATGGCAGTGGCAGAGTTACAGCACGTGCCTGGGTTAGTAAACTGGATACTTTCCTGACACTACGCCCCATGCCTGAGGTGGATGCCATTCGTTTTGCAGCACTTCATCTTGATGGCGTAGCACATGACTGGTGGATTCATGGTATGACTACTCTTCATCACGACAGGATTACCTCGTACCAGGAGTTTACTGATAGACTGGTAGAGAGATTTGACAGAAGGGATCCTGAGCTTTTCTTCAGAGATTTAGCACAGCTGAAACAGTTAGGTAGCTTGGAATCGTACATTGGTGAATTCCAAAGACTATCTGTTATGGTGACAGGGATCTCAGAGAGAAGGCTGGTCATATTATTTATTGAAGGTCTTTTCGAGCCCATGAAAGGTTGGATTAAAGCATTTGATCCACCTACCTTACAGGAGGCAATGAGGAAAGCTCGCAGCATGGAGCTATCTACACCTCGTAAGCCTTTTAGCTCGAAGCCTACAACATCATACACGGAAAATAAATCAGATCCAAAGAAGGCTGATAATACAGATCAGAAAAAGAAATTTGCAGCCCCTTTAGATCGAGAAACCATGAATGATTTGAGAAGGAGAAAACTCTGTTTTTACTGCAAAGGTCCGTATGATTTTAATCATGATTGCCCCCTCAAACCAAAAGGGCAAAACAAGCACATGGAGTGGTTTTATGAGGAAGAACCATTGACTGATTTTTCCTATGTTCCACGGCCTTTTGGGGACGGGGACGGGGGGACGGCTGGGGACGCGTTTCCGGGACGTTTCCTAGGGGCCCATTTTTAGGGGACGGTAGGGGACGGCGACATACAAAATACATATATATATATGATTTTTTCAAAATTTATTAATATATTATAGATAGAGAGAGGGAAAGAGAGAGATATATGTCAATAAATTAATAATTGCTAACAACAATATCAATATATAAATAAATCGCGAGAGTAGTAGCATAACAACATAATAAATGTCATTAAAGCATTATAAAATTTATCATAGCAATATCAAACATCAATAAAACCATGGTCTATCAATATCAATAAATCACGAGAGTGGTAGGAAATGGAACTAAGTAAGTGCAGCTCCCAGCTCCTCAAGGCATCCCAAACACAAACAAAATGCAGCTTGAGTGAAGAAAAAAACACAGTCAAGTAGAGCCCAGCCACAACTTTACTCTAGGCGTTAGAAACAAAAACTTGAAGAAATTTGTTTCATGCCTCTTTAAAATGCAAAAACGTCTCTGTTAAATGCCCAAACGTAGGAGCAAAATGCCAAAAAAATGTTTAGACTGAGCTGAGGCTGAGATTTTCCCGTGCTTTACTGTGTGAAGTCGTCGCCCCTGCCGTCGCTTGCCATGAGAGCCAAATAATATCATTGAATCTTATGAAACTTTATTAAGTTTCATTTAAATTTTTGTTTTTAGACTTTACACAAACGCATTATGTTGTTGTGGGCCCACAAAACATTTAATAGCAATATAAAATGTTTTAAAAAACAAAATTTTATGTTCTTTAATTTTCTGGAGCTCCATATACACAGGGGACGGCAGGGGACGTTGGGGACAGCGAGGGACGTTCCCAACGTCCCCTGCCGTCCCCGGGGACGGGGGACCGTTCCCAGACAAGAGGAAACGTTCCCCGCCGTTTCCTGTGAATTTTCCTGATTCGGGGACGGCCG